>JAGXCT010035374.1:0-55610 GCA_022495035.1 Philopotamus ludificatus
ACGTGCACGCGAAGAATGGCAAAGTAAAAGCCATACGAAATCATCATCATCAGGGGACGGTGTTATTTCAAAACCGCGTAAAAATAGAGTCGAAGATATTATTATTATCTTTGGCGGAAAATTGTCCTATTATACAAAATTTCGGCGGGAGCGAAGAACTTCGCTGATCGAACGGTCGACGAAATCGTTGCATCGCACGAGCGCAACGAAAACGAACGACCGCCCTTCGGATGCGCTCGCTCGCCGCAAATTTTCACCGAGCGAGGCGACGCGCGATCGGCAATGCGAAAGAACGCCGTTTTCACTCCCCGCCAAAAATTAGGCGTCGAAAGTAAAAAACGCAGAGATAGCCGACTCAGTGGGTCAAGTTCGCAAACTCGCGCCGACCTCCCGCGGCCGCCGAACGACAGTTTTTTTTAATCGCGAAGGAGCTCATTTTCCGTCGAACGTCGCGCGTCGGCCGCTTCGGTCAGTTCGGGAACGGAATCGAGTCCACGATTACGATTCGAAGCATGTGATTGATGAGGCGGCGGCGGGAGTGTGCGTGCGTGCGCGCGCAGCCGCGTGTTGTCCCCCGCGGCCCCCCGCCCCGGCCCCGCCCCCGGCGGCCGCGGCGAGGAAAGTCGGCTCTCGCAGCTTTCGCGCGGCCGCCGCGTGCACCGGCTGCACCCCGGGGTGGACGATGCCCTCGAACCCCTCGAAAAACGGCGACTCCGACTACGTCCCGACAAGTCTCGCCGAACGGGCGGAGAAACGTCACCCTTATTTTCAAACAGATGAAAAAAAAACAAACGAACTTCGAATCGGTCCTAAGAAACAAAAATACGACCTAACTTTTTTTAAACGTCACCGAAATTAAATGCGAGAAATTATCATATTATTTCGATTGCCTCGCTTAAATTTATAATAAAACGAAAAGATGCGATTATAGCGACTAATTTTCAACTTTAATTACTAATAATTTAAGATCGTCGACAAAAATATAAATATTATTTATCAAAAAACTAATATTCGATAAATAATGCGCATTTTGAGATAAAATATGTTGAATTAACCATAATTAATTTAAAAAATCTTATCCCGTCGAACAAATACGATGTGTGCCGCACACAAAGAATATTAACTTTTTCCCCTCTGACCATTTTTCGTAGAATCTCCGTTCTCCTCTCGTTAATTTTATTTTACGATTACATAAAATAAGATTTTCATTGGTAAAATGAATAAGAAATATCTATAGGGTTCGATCCGATATCCTGTTCAATAAAAGACATTTTTTTGATAAAAAATATAGAAAAAAACCTGGTCAATTTTTTTGCTTAAAAATCTTTTGGGCCAATACGTCTGGACAAGGTGAAGAAGGTTAATTCGTTAATCTTCCTTAAAATCGAAAATGATTCGATTAAAATATCCCAATTCTTTTTAATATTTTTTTTTATAGAGGGATAGAGGCCCCATTTTAGATTCTGCCCCTAAACGCCGGATCCTGTCGTCGCGCCCCCGTGTCCACGTGATCCCCCCCCCCTTATCATTTTCTCGTCTTCGAAGGATCCTTGGAAATCGGTTGATCGAAATTTGCATTATGCTATTAAATAAACGGATATATGCAGTAATTCATTCTATAATCCGATTATATTATAAATTCTAAATAAAAATAACGCGTATATTTTTTGCTTTATATTAGATCTATAAATTAATAACAATAATATTTTTATAAGCGACCATTTTATTAGACGGCTCAAGATCGATTAAAATAATTAAATAACGCTAAACGACAAATAAAATAAAATCAGCCTCGAAAGAATTAAAAAATAATCGAAGTTCTTAAAAGAAAATATGTATATATTTTAAATTTAATTAAAATTAAAATCCATGCATGTAAAATAAATAAATGAGTTGAAAATGTTATATTTTTAATTGATTTTAGTAATGAAAATTATTTGTGCATCTTATCTTTTTTGCACGACAGTCTTTGGGAGGTATTTCACGTGTAAAAAAGCAAATTAACGATTTATCAAATCGTAGCATAATGTTTTCTTCTCATTTAAAACGGATTTTATATTAAATAAGAGGAGTAAACTAAATAAAATGATAATATAACGAGTTTAATCTATACAAATATTATATACATAAATGTATTCAAATGAATATTTAAGATATTTTTGTTTTAAATTTTGAATTGAAAGATAAATTTTAGATAAAATAACTTATTTATGTATAAATAATAATATATATGTAACAATATTTCGGTAAAAATAATTGTTAAACCTTAGCAATGCAACTATTTAAGTTGTAAAAGCTAAAAAATCTATTAATATATATGTTATTACTTTGACCTGTCTTATCCTTAATTATAAACTGATAACATATCATCTTGATCATTGATTTTGAGACAAATTAATATTTGATTAGACGTAATCAGTTCGCCAAAAAATATTTATCCATTCGAATCTATTCGATATTTGCTTAAGATTAATTTAACTAATATTTTATAACAAATATAAATATAATAAATAATAACAACTGTCAGATAAATTACAATTTTGCCTTAAATTATTTTTATATGGATAGAAAAATCTATATTATGTAAAACTGATAATTATCATAATTTGAAGTTAACAATTGATATTAACATTTTAAATTTTCATTAATTTACTTTATTACCAATTTTCTGCTTTATAATTATGTTTTTTTTGTTTATCATAGATTATAATAATTATTATCATCAGCATTAAAAGATAGTCATTAAGCCTGAAAGGTTGCTGAAATATATGTTTGAATATCATCTGAATAAATAAGCGTCTTATGTAAAATTGATATCTAAATTTGATTAAATATATTAAAATTATTTTTTTAATATGAAAATAAATGAATGAAAAGAACGACGTTATTTCCGGAGAATCGGCAATATATGTTGGCAATATATATATCGATTTTTTCAGCATTTCTTTAATATTGATAATAATTAAATAAAAAATAATGCAACATCTTTTTGCCATTTTTCATGTAATCAAATCCAATCAGCATCCAAAACAATGGACAAGTTGATATCATCGACTGCTGTCCATTGTTAGGCTGCTGTTTCGGATCCAAATTGTCCAAAAATGTCATTAAAATTGCATTTAAAATTTGATAACCACCATTTTGGAATTAATTTAGAGGATATTTAAAAAAAATCTTCTTAAAAATATGCGGATTTTTTTAATATTATGAGCTGTGTAAATAAAATCCGCATAATTTATTTTTGTTGTGTTAGCACATGTATACTTGACGTATCTTGACATTGGTAGCTAAATCAATTGCATGCGTTTATTATTGAAATAATATATTATCGAAAAGATTTCACGTGCGTTGTGTAATCAACGCCTTTTTTTCACGTGAAAATAACACTATAATTATGCCATAGCCTCCGTATTCGCCGCATTAATAATATTTTTGAATAGATTAGGTAAAGTGAAAATTTCATATATTTTTTTTAATAAAATCTGAAACAAATCAAATATCCTCGGTTTTCCATTGTAATATTTAAATGTTATGTACTTTTGTTTAATAATTTATTAACAAAAACATGATTATTTATTTACGTGATATTTAATTATTTTCATTATCAGCCAGATGAATCCAGAGAATTGTTTAAAATGTTAAAACGCGGATGAAATAATAGCATATTCGTGTAATGCCACGAATATTCCATTTCATGGCATTTGTTTTCAGCTATAAATCTTTAATCTTTTCTCAGATTAATTATTTATTTTAGACGAATTCGTAGTGAATATATATATTAATATATCTTTATACATAGATATAACAAATAATTTATTTTAATAATAGATAATGTTGTTTTTCCTGCACTGATCCTTCGATTCACAATGTTTTGCGAATATCGCGTAAATCGAGACGAAGAATTACGCAGAATCCGTATAAAATAGGGGGAGATGTTCGAATAAAGTTGCATAAAACCAACATAAACTCGTAAAACGACACAAAAATACTATTTTAATACGATTTTTTTTTCAGGACAAGTAAATATTAATAGAAAAAAAAAATTCGGCTGTTCTTTTTGTTAATTTAATTTAGATACTTCTATATAGATACGTTTAGATTAATTAATATCATGTTTAGAGTATTGATTTATTTCTCATAGTTGTTTAAAGATGATACGTAATTTTTAAATCAATTTATTTTGCATAGTTACTAAGTTTGTTGTCAAGAGATGATAAATGTCAAAGTGACTAACCATTCATGTGCTTATGCAAACATGTCATTGCTGATAACGTAAAAAACGTGGCTATGCCAACAAATCATGCTTTCTGTCTTTGGTCACAGATTAAATACATAATCAATAACTTGTCTGCAATCCTGCGAAGGAATGCCTTAATTAATATTAATAAATCACATATTTTTTTAAAATAAGCTCGTAATAATAATTAATAAATTATTTATTAAACGGATTTAAAATATAATGAGTAATTTTATTTGTTAGATTTATTATTGTGTAATGTGTGCACGTGTTTCTGACGTATCTTGACATTGTCAGCAATATTGGATGCTTACTTTCGGCTAAATAAAAATTGGAAATGTAATCCATGAAAATTTAAATAGTTTTTTTTGTTTAAAATCGATCATATTGGTATGACTTAGCCTCCGTATTCGCCGCGCATGGTTCTCTGCTATTTATTCCTATTTGTGAAATTGAGAACCACATGTCGTTTTGCTAAAATTTAGGCTATAAAGATAGAATCGCTGAAAGAGCTCATCGCCATATTGAAAATTGCGTTCCAGAAGTGTTTCGAAAAAACTTATATTTATGAATAAATATTTTTTTTAAATATATAAATTATTCGACAATAAAATGTGTCATTAGATATTTAAGGATCATAAGAGGATTCAATAGGATTTTAATTTCAAAATTGATAATCTGCGGTTTAAATCCTTAATTTAATTTTATTTATAAGCAGGGTTCAATTATAATATTAGTGATAAATAAAAAAATATACTCTGTTTGGAATATATATTATAAGGATAAAGATTCTAATGATAAATAAAGGAGCGGTTCGTCCATATACATTGCGAAGCTGCAGCACCCCCAAGCAAATTGAGAAAAAATATGTACATGAAAATATTAATTTAATTTATATTTAGTGTTACACCGCGCGGTGTAGAGCAAGAGCGTTTTCTGCTTGTGAGCGCCACCAGCTTCGTGTATTGGATAGATGCGGGGCGGCAATGGGATGGGGAGGGGTGTTTCCTCTCGCTAAGCGCTGTGCTACGCTGCGACTCGAAGCAGTCCGCGCCGTTCTTAATGTCACTTTTGAAATATGCTTTTTTTAATGTTTATTCTTCCATAACTCCCAAGTGTTTTACCCACGAGCCGCCACTAAATCAATATTTAAATATACATTACGTTAAAATATTTAATTAAAGGTTAATTATTGTATTAAAATACATATTCTATTCTAATTTAATTAAAAAAATATGTTAAACAGTTCCATAATTTTTTTGTAAAATAAATACTTTCTAATTAATCGTGTATAAATTTATGTAGTTATTCATAAACATTAGAGATTATTCTGACGACTATAGCAGATAGTATTTTTTATTGTTTCATAATATAAATATGAATAATAATTATATCACCAATTCAGAATGTCAGTGAAAGAAAGTCAGAATGAAGGTCAAATTCAGAAACTGTTATTAAATATTATTGATAGTTTATAGATGATTAGATATCAGATATAATTAGTTATGTATATGCTTAACCCATCCTTCATGTGGCTAGGGATGTCAAGGGGGTCTACCAGAGACTCCGAACATTTTAAGTCAAGATATTGATGAATTATTCATCAATTTCTTGACTTAAAAAATGGATTATTCTAAGAATAAAAATAGTTATTCATGCTTCATAATTTGATCGATATTTTGGATTTTTTAACTAATCAATATGACGCGTGATGACAATGCTCTCGTCGTGTCCCGCCGAATACTGAGTTTCACTTGAACTCGCCACATTGTACCGGATGCGAGCGAGAAAAAACATCGCACCCAAAAGAGAATATTGCTGTTTATTATTTTTTTCGCAGTTGTAATAAACAATAATGAACAATAATTATTTATAATATTTATTCTTTAGACTATTTTTTAGATAAATACGAAAAGAAAAATCAAAAACTTGGGACTCCCAATTTTTTTTTTAAATACGTCGATAATATAAGTTGGACTCAAAACGCTTTTTTGAGCAAATTTTCATAATAACAGCCTATTTTATTATATTTTTTTGTTACAAAAACAAAAAAATTCTCATTTAAAATTAATTTTGCATTATTTTCGATTAATTGTACACAAATTCGTTATTATTAATTTTATATAAAAAATATTAATAATTATATTGCGATCTTTTATTAAAAAATAAATAAATAATTGTTGGAATTAATATGTTTTAGACATTTCGGGATGTTAAAGCAAAGTTTCTATTTTTGTCAAAAGTTTGTTCTAATTATTTTTTAAAAAATACAAATTTTGGGCAATTTTGTCCTTGTTGATTTTTTCCATCTTCTGTAATAATAATGTATATATATATAGCGAATATGGAGGCTGAGCCATCGTGCGTTGTTGTTTTTCGTTTAAAAGAATTCTATAAATATTTTCCTCTTTGCTCAAAATCACAATTTTTTCGACATTCTACAATGCATATATGGCTAATAATGTCAAGATACGTCAAAGAGCAATATAATAAGAATAAAATAGAGAAAATTAAACAATTCTTGGTTTAGAATATAGATAAATTTAACACATTTCGAGTCAGAATTAGTATATTTTCATAATATTATATGATTTTATATTAAAAATAATTTATTTGAATTAAATATGATTTTCCAATTATTAAATTTGTACATATCAACCTATAAATAGTTCAATAAACTATCAAACTATTCAGACAGAATACATATTTGAATCGAATTTATATTGAAACGAGCCCTAAAGATAATTTAATAGGATTTACATATTTTGCAATTTATATTTAAATCCGATGAATACCAAAAAAATGTTTATTAAGAAGGCTTTTATACATTTTTCGCTTACATAAATTTAGAGGAAAACCGTATCTATAAGTATCATCGTATAGATTTCACAAATTCTTTCCGAGTGACTAATCAGTTCAGTTCTACGAATGTGATTAACGATTTCATTTCTAGCATCATCCACGTCTGTAAAATTATATATAATTTTAGCGAACGTAATAAACATTTTTTAAGATAATATATTTAAATACCAAATTCATAAAAGCATTCTTATAAAATTAAACAGGATGTTTGCAAATGAAATATCTGTTTTTTTTATTATCTAAAACGATCATTATTTTGTTGTATTGTTGAATAAGAATTTTTGTGCATTTCATAAATTTTTAAATTGATATTATTGTCGTATAAACATGACTGTGATGTTATATGCATACCGTCAAACAAAGAAGCATCATTGTGATTCATCATGATTAGTAAATATGTATACAACGTCATGACATTATTGTGAAATATGTAAATGCATTTATAACTAAATTTATTTAAGTGCAGTTATGTCCATCTAATAATTAATTATACTTTTGTGTTATTTTATTTTTTATATAATATTTTTATTGACTTATTTGATCATTTAAATGGATTTATTGAAAGCATAGGTTATTGTATTGGAATTGCCTGGATCCTGGATCATCATCGTGAAGGATCTTGGCCACATTTATCACAATCCGTCATTAAGTCACAATATATAGCTTCCTCAGCTTTCATTTTACTTTACATGAGAAACAGAAAAGCTTATTCAGTGATTGACTGTCCTTAATCTTTAAAAATCTGTTCATCCTGATCAATGGCGAATGGTGACTTTTTGGTGCCTGATGCTAATTACATTCACCCTAATAAAATATAATTGGGGAGGGGGCGGGGGTTGTCGGATGTCTGTAATTTATTTATTAGACCCCCTACAGTTTTAATATTTTTTCCTTGTTCTTAATAAATGCAACTGAAGCTCATAACAAATTAAAACAATACGTATTTTTTTTAAATAATGAGTAAAGTTTTCGAGGCCCCTCGGAGCCCCCAATTATAGGGGGCCTGATGCTCCAGCATCAAAGCATCCCTATAAATCCGCCACTAATCCTGACGAAAACTTTAACGCTTTGCTAGTGCTATTTACCAATTTTTGAAGCAACGAATGCTTTATCTCCTTAACCTTGATAAAATCTCGTCCCTCACTGTTTTTTTTTTAATCTTCGGGAATAAATAGAAGTCGCAGCTCGGCATATCCGGCGAATACGGATGCTGATGAATCATAGCAGTGATGTTTTTGGCTAATTTTTCCTTCATATTTTCTTTTTTTTAGCTATAATAACAGTAAAGTAAGAAAGCTACGAATTCTTTAAAGATAAATAATTAATCTAAAATAAGATTAAAGATTTATAGCTAAAAACAAATGTTATAGAATGCCATGGAAAATGATATTTTTTGGATGAGAGAATGATTAAAAATTAAAAAAAAACATATATATGGACGGAGCGGAACTGCTCCGAGTCGCAGCGCATAACAGAGCTTAGCAACGAAACCTCCCCCACCTCGTTGCCGCCCCGCATCCATCTAATACACGACGCTGGTAGCGCTGCCGAGCAGAGAGGACTTTTGCTCTAACATTAAATATAAATTTAATTTATATTTTGATTTACATAATATATAATCGATAGTTTTAATATTTTTCCTCGATTTGCTTAGGGGTGCTGCAGCTCCGCAGTGTATATGTTCGAGCCGACTTGGTTATAATCTTAAATCAATGATATTTTATTATTATGATACAAGATTTGATAAAAAAAACAGTGGAATTTTCATTTTATTAAAATCATATTATTAATACAGCGAATATGGAGGCTGAGGCATCCTAAGAGTGATGTTTTCATATAAAAAAAATCACTGATTACATCAAAATATGTTAAAACTTTTTGATAGTTTATAATAATAATAAATTAAGCATCTAATATGGCTAACAAAGTCAAGATACGTCAGGAAAAATTGTACCAACACAACAATTAAATCTTCTAATATCCTTTTCCGGATTTTTCTCTACGGAATGTTTTGCTTCTATACATTAATAATATTCTTGTAAAACTAAGCTTAAGTCTTTCATGAAAAGCGACGTCTGAAACTACGCCTGCTTATCGGCATGACTCTTCTTCAGCATTCTAAGCTCGTTTCTGTCTGTGATTAACAAAGACGGATTTAAAATTGTATCGACTTTCAGCCTATTTTTAGTGTAATTTAAAGACCTGTGTACTTAGTAAAAGATCTATATATTTATAATATGAAATTATCTACTATTTTTATTTATTGACATGTACATAAAATATTTTTATTGTTGAATAGAGACACATCTTCAAGATTATCTTTGATTAAATTAACATCTTATATGTGTTATGATTCACTGTTTTTAAATTTCGCTGTATAATTCTTGATAACGTACCTTAATCATTTTCAAATCACGTTGGAATTGTACATCTCGTTCGACATTATCATCATTTGTTAGATAATAATTTTAATGACTAATTGAGGGCTTCTAGAATTTAGCTCAACGTTACTGAGATCACTTCTAATGATGACTAATACGAACTATGGAATCATTTATAATCTCATCCTGCATTTGAGCATTTCATCAGTTGTTAATTAGTTTACATTTATGGATATACAATTTTTATATTTTACGTATTTAACTTAGTCGTGCCGATGGGGTATATTTGGGACCCCATTTTTTTTTATTTATCTCGAATAACTCTTTTAATTTAAAACCTAAATGTCACGAACTTTTTGTATTTATCTGAAAAAGTATAAAGAATAAATATTATATATAATCATTGATCTTTATTGTCGACATGCTTTTTCTCGTTCGCATCCGGTACGATGTGCCAAGTGTGAATGAAACCGTGGGATTGACACGTGTCGCGAGAATTCAGTCGGCGGCTGGACATCGTCGAGTAGTTTTTAAAAAAAGTGGAGATGAAGAATTCATCAATATCTTGACTTGAAATGCTTGGGGTGAATTTCAATTTTAAATAGATCCCTTCGGACGATTCAGTTGAACTTCTGGACATCGTAAGAGTGAGTTCCTTGGGCACGTTCATTTATCAAGGTATCACCTTCTGCAGATCATCATGGAGGGGAAAGTGGAAGATACACGGTGGCAAGAAAGAAAGAAGTTGTCGCGACTCTGTAACATTCGCATCTGGGCTGGATAAGGAGTTTCAGGATTGCCAAAAAATGACAAACTTATGGATAAAGACAAAAACCAGGAGATCATCTACGGCTTAAAATGAATAAGGCACGTATAAATCAAATGGAATAGACAAAAAAAATGATAAACCCTTTCCACTCTGCCCACTTTTTTAGTCTATCAATAAAATCTATGATTTACTTCCATTATATTTTTTTTATAAATTTATTAAAAGAGATATTCGTTGGAAAAATCAATAAGAAGCATCTATGGGGTAAGATCTGATATCCGATTCAAGAAAAGATTTGTTTTTTTTATAATAAATAAAAAAACTTGGCTCAAGTTGTTAGAACCGTAGACCAATACGTCTAACCATTGGTTGAAAAATGTAAAAAAATAATACTATAAATTTTTTTCAACCGTATTTTAAAGGGAATTATATGTCATATTTTAATCGGAAAAATTCAATCCATTCATCACCAAGAAGTGTTGGCAAAACATCGTCTTTGGAGGTTTTATTTCATCTTCAATTAAAGCAAATAGTCGCATGAGACTATAGCTAATACGGAGGTTGAGGGATAAAAGCGGTGTTTTTATCCACATTTTTAATCAAAAACTCTGTCTGATTTTTGTCGGTAATGCAAAAATTATTTGCGTCCAACTAGTTAAAAGATCTTGTCATAAACAAATTTAAGATGAGATATTCTTTACATTAATTATTTATTTATTTGACTACGATGGATAGATGGTATAACAGAAAGATTCCAGAGCGCTATTCACCCATATAAAGATTCTAAAGATGCAAGGGGAATAATATCTCACCCTAATATCCCCCCCAGTGTCACATGTTAAATTGTCATTATATTAAATTCACTAGAGAATCAGCTGATGCAGATGAAGCTTGTGCAAAAGAATTTATTCCTCATTGTCCAAAATTATTATAGTTGAAGAATATTCTCCTAGCCAAATATTCCATCTAACGTGTCAGGTTTATTTTGAAAGAAATACTTAATCGCAAATTCGAATGAAGAACCAGTTGTCCATGGACGTAAGCCTTTTAAAAACCGATTGTAATACTGGAGAATGTTTATGATGTATTTTTTACATTCCTCTATTTTCAAACATTCAACATTTCACACATTTTCTGGAACTAAATATGTGCGAAAGTTGAGGGCCGCCTGTAAATAAATATAACCTGATGACCATGAGTCATTTTAACACAAATCCGGTTATTTTATTTATATCGATCAGTGTTTTTATTATTATTTCTTTTTATTCATTGATATGCCTTAACGCTTTGGCTGACGAAATTCGACATCCCTCATTTTTACTACTTTGGAAAAATCTGCTAAATATGACATATTCAATTTAATATAACATCTTAACGTATTTTTATATGTATTATTATTAAGCATAAAGATATGTGATTTATTACTCACAAGTAAATTTATACGACATTGTTGGATAATAAAATATATTTAAAAAAATAAAAATAGATGTTTTCTTAGAACATTCTTAGTTTTATTTTTATTTAACTATTTTTTTTGTGCAGAAGATCGATTATTTGCGAGCAGATTGATTTTATATTATAACGGAGCAGACAAAAACGATAAGTAGCAGTGTTTTCTAAGCTTTTTATTATCAATACCTTAACCCTCTGGCCGTCGAAATACGATAAATCGTATTTTATTACTTGGTAAAAACTGCTATGATATATTTCCCAAATGTTGGCAAAACGTTGTCCTTTTATTCATATATTTTTTCATCTTTAGGAATAAAAATAAATCGTATAGGATCATGTCTGATGAAAATGAAGGCTAAAACAACACAATAATGTTGTTTTTGACTTTAAAAACTTTAATGAATTAATATTTTACAATTTATACGCTCTTAATAGGTTAACTTCCGGCGCACGGTAGGACGGATCATGAATTCAACTGCAAAAATCTGTAACTTCTTTATCATTTGAGCTAGACTTATGAAATTTAGAATACATATAGGTGAAAATACATTTTTCAATATCAATTAATACAATTTAAAAATATATTTTTAAATAATATTTAAAAAAATATTTCAAAATAACAACTATGAAAATTTTACAATTTTGCCATATTATTCAGTATAATTTTGTATATTAAATTACCAGCGTTATGTATTAACAGAAAAACAATATTTTTATAAATAATAGACAAAAAATACAATATTTCATGATATATAAAAAAATGTTAATTATTTTAAAACTAATATATTTAAAACTTCTTCATAAAAACCTTTCTTTCAAATGATCAATATATAAACCTGATTGCTATATTTATTTATATATTAATAAAACAAGATAGAATTGTCTTTATTATAGTATGTATATAACATTAATGTGCAATAAAAAATCGTAAAAATATACTCGATTGAATTTGATGCTACGCAAATATGTCGTTCGATTTTTTGTGTCCTATCGCGATTAAAAATGGAATTACTCAAAAAGTGCATTAAAGTGGCTAGGATTTTTTTATTGCAATTATTAATGTATATATTTGCCAAGTATTGGCATAATTACTTTTACCCGGACGAACCGTTCTAATATTTAAAAATCTAGCCAAAGTTAAAGTTTTGGTTATTAATATATATATACGCATTTTTTTTTCAATAATGGATAATATATAACCTTAATTACTAACTTTTTAAGATATTTTTGAAAATAGATGATATACGATTTAATATGGTATATATAACATTAATATGCAGCTAAAAACACTAAAGAGATATACTCTTGAATTTAACACTACGATAATATTTCAATTGCATTTTTTGATAGTATTAAACTTTAGAACCTCATATTACTAAATAAAAAAAAACTATCGCATACTAAACTTTAATGTTTCAACTTTTATTTGTCATTTTTCTGTATTAGCATAGTTACATTTATGCGGACAAATCGTTCTAACATTTAAAAATCTAGTGAAAATTTCAGTTATTCAAAGTTTTATTAAAAAAATATAATATATAACTTTTTAAGATATTTTTAAAAATAGATGATATACGCTTTAATATGGTATATATAACATTAATATACAGCTAATAACTCTAAAGATATACTCGATTAAATTTGATACTACGATAATATATCAATTGCATTTTTTTTTAAATAATAGTATACTTTAGAACTTTATATTATTAAATAAAGTAAACTAATTTTTAAAAAAAATGACACTTATTAAACAATAATGATTTAACTATTATTTGTCATTTTCATTTACATATTTTGATAATGGTTAACTTTAGAACTATATAATACCAAATACAGTAAACTAATTATAAAAAAAATACAATCTGGCCATATGGACGACGTGCCCCAGTTTTTGACTAAAAAATATATATCTGATTGATATTGACGAGCTTTTTAAGATTTGGTTTTTTAAGAAGCATCTAATGCAGTGGTTCTTAACCTTGTTGGAGGTACTGAACCCCACCAGTTTCATATGGCCGTTCATCGAACCCTTAATTGGAAAAATTATCATTTTTCATAATATCGTACAATAAGTCGTGTGTGTGTAATGACTCCCTGAGTTCGATCGAACCCAGTTTAAGAACCACTGATCTAATTAGACGATTGGTCCTTGATTTTGACGTTAGATCCATACACACATACACGTTTGGCATCGTTGTTAACTTCATTCGGATTGATTTTTTCGATTATAGATAGCTCTCATCATCTTCAACATCTTCACGACTCTTTCAGTAACGTTTATTTTACTTATAAACGCTTGTTTTATTCATATAATATATATATATATAGATACGACAGAAGCAACATTAAACATCTAATATAATACTATGTTTGAAGCAGAGTTGAATGCATATGAAAAAAATGCTTAGCACATCAAAACCCATGAAATCTTCTCGAAAGTCTGTGATAAAGTAAGCATAGTATATGGCTAACAATGTCAAAGTACGCCAGGGAGTAGTGTATTATTATAAATCGTGTATCGAATAGTTTGAAAATAAATAAATCGATAATATAATAAAATCATTAGTATATTTCAAAATTTTATAATGGGGTTTGATGACAAAATAATCACATAGGTTCCGTTTATCGCAAACAAATTTCAATTGAACGAACGTGGAGCTGATAAGGAGTGAGACTATCTCGCGATAAGACGAGCTGTGCACGTTACGGACAGACTACCAACGCTCAGAGGACAATCAATTCATAATTCGCCACCACAAAATATGTTCCGATACGTTTTTCTCTGATCTCGGCGCTATAAATAAATGTAACATTTTCCTAAGACAGGGACAGTGTCCGTAATTACGAGGTCAACGTAGAAAGTAGTGCGCTGGCCCCCATATGGCGAGCGTAGAAAGCAGTTTTGCATTTTGGAAAACGGCAACAAACGTAAACATTTGCGACGAGTTTTTTGTTCACGACGTGAAAATATACACATTTTCAACGATGAAAATCGGTCAATAAATGTCTGAAAAAATTCAGACGCATTGAGCATATTTTTCGAACTATTGTTTCAGTTTATTTGCGTTAAATATTGCGATAAAATGATAAGTGATAAGGTTCGCAAGAATTTATGAATATTTTATTACGCCATTACAATATTACGACGTATCCTAGGGAGGTTCGTTTCGTCTAACCGCGATTGTTTAAACATGTTTAATTATTATTTTTTTACTATTACAAATTAATACGTCTGCTAAATATTTCGCAATATGTCGCGTTGAATAAACGTTCGGTTCGTTAATGTTTGTGCTAAAATTACATAAACACACACGCAAATCGACGATGCTAAATTTAGAGATGATATTAATTTATTGAATATTCTAGCGTCGAGTTTAGCTGTTTAAATCTGCGTCGAATTGTTATTATAATTGCACTGGTGCAAGATGTAAAATTTTATAATGCTGTGCATGAGAGTTGAATGGTGGGGTCCCCCTCAGGTATACGATCTCTTTGTTCGGCTTCTTTACCTGAACCAACAGTTACACATTTTGGATTAGTTTGTGCACTATTTACGACGTGGTTAATTTTTTTTATACATAGAGAAATGAAAATTTATCATTTTTGCTAGTATCGTCCATGTTTAGCTATGTTTTTAGAGATTATTTATTGTATTGCGTCGTTATCTGCCGATTTTATTGAAGCAAAGCGTCGAATATTATCAATATACGTAATAATATGCATAGATTTATGAATTATCATCAAAACAGCATAATTAAATTAATCATAAATACAGTAGAATCCCTTTATACATAATTTATTCATTATAGTTTTAAAATATGGCACAGATGTGAATTAAAATTAAATCAAATTTTAGAATATAACTTATCGGTATCGAAAATCGAAAATAAAGTATGGTTAAAAGCAAAAGCACGTGCAATTAAAACCAGAACCGAAACTGAACTGAAAACTGAAAATCTATATTTATAGTTATTTAATATAAAAGAATTTATATTAAATAACTTTAACCATGCAAAAAAATTAGACAGAAAAATCATAATTTAGAATTTTGGTCAATAAAAATGCAATTTCCTGATTTATACAAAATTATACACAGTTGAAAGGACTTTCTCTAGTTTAAAGTTTATGAAAAATATGAAAGTAATCTCTAATTATTAAAATATCTATGTATTTTAATAATTAGAGATTACTTTCATATTTTTCAATTTTAAATAAATATACCTGAGACTACTGTATACTTTAACCGTGAAAATACCAATTTATTTAGAATTTAAAAGATTTTTAATACAAATAAAAATAACCACTCGGAGCTTAGCCAAAAACCATTATTTTTTCCATTAAAAAACGGGTACCAAACCGATATATATTTTTTTTATTAAAACCCAAGGCCCTGATTATCGATGATTTGATTTAATAACTGTTACTGAAATTTTCGTATTTTTATGTTTATATTTTTTTAATCAACCCTTGATTCAAATCATGTTTTGGTTTTCACAATATTCTACTGTTTAGACTCAATAAATATTTTTTTAAATAATTACAGCAGTCAGATTCTTGTTCATTATGAGTATGAATAGTTTTTCGGTGATGAGTTCTCTTCCATGCTTCTCCACCAATTAATTCTTCAACCCTTTCCACTCTGTCCACTTTTAGTCGAATCTATAAGTTTATACTCATTATAAATTTATTAAAAGAGATATTCATTGGGAAAATGAATATGAAGCATCTAAAGCAGTGGTTCTTAACCTTGTTGGAGCTACTGAACCCCACCAGTTTCATATGCGCGTTCACCGAACCCTTATATCATACGTCGTATCATTTTTCATTATATCGTCGGGTGTGTATTTTGACCTCCACCGAACCCGGGAGACTGACTTACCGAACCCCTGGGGTTCGATCGAACCCAGGTTAAGAACCACTGATCTAAAAGGTTTGCTCTGATATCCGATTCAATAAATGACATTATTTTTTTAATTAAATAAAAAATACTTGGTAGAAGTGGTTTGCTAAAAATCCTGAATCCTTACTGTCTTTTTTGACATATTATTGACATAGATTCGTTAAAGCCAAGTATTTTACCGCAAAAGACACGATTCTTAGTGTCTTATCGATTATTCTCACACAGTGGAGGATATTGAAATGCTTTTACAAAAATTCTCACATTTTTGAAACAAAGCTTTTGTACATAAAGTTTCTTAAAGCAGGTAATAACGTCTGAAAAATTAATCTCATCGCATGTGTTTAGCAGATGAGATCACATAAGAAAAGATGACGAGTGAAAAAATATTATTTTTAAACCTATTTGGGACAGTTTCTAATAGTAAACAGATGTTAACAATATTTTTTTCGGTATGATGTTCTTAAATTTGAAAGGCCATCGAGCTTTGATGACGATTTTTTATAGTCACTCTATATTATGAGTGCAAGAGAATTTTAAACCCATTGACAAAAAAATAATAAGATAATGATTAATCTGCATTTTTTTGTTGATAATATGAAGGAATAATATTTTTTTTGTAGTGTATTGTATCTGAGAAAGAGAAATAGTTTTCTCCAAAAAAAAATTCCAGCATTTCAGCCTCGGAAACTGGATTGATTTCAAAATTTCGGTTTCTAATAAATCGATTATTTGATGAAAAAACCTAAAGAAAATCATTCAGATTTAATCTTTAATAAAACCAATATATTTTTCATCAGGATAATAAAGGGATAAGTATAGAAATAAGATGGTTGAGCCGTGCTAGGTTTTTAAAGAGATCCAGAAATCTTTTACCAGTAATAAAGAAGAAATTAGCTGAACAAATATCATATATTTATACCACTGTCAAATTAATATATATTTTTTCTTTAAATTATTTGACGATGGACGAATGAATGGAATAAAACATATTAAAGAGTAGACGTGAAAGAGATAAGTCAGTATATTATTAGATACTGGCTCAGATTTCCTTGCCATACTTGAGGAATAGCGATGAAATTTAATACGACGTATTACTAACTAACTATTAGTTAGTCAGAGCTTCAGGATCAACAATTTTTAAAACATAATTTGCGAAATAAAAATCCACATATTTGGAAAGTTGTTTTTTTTGTTCTAGATATTTTTGCAAATTGGAAATTAATTCAATGACGAAACAAAATGAAGCATCGCTCTTGATTGACAGACGATAATTTAACCAGATGTTTACTTTTTTAGTAGTACCCCTTAATGGGTTCTTAAGAACCCTTAATATAAAAAAAATGCTGAAATTATTCAGTGCAAAGTTTCAAATTAATTATAAACATATTAATATAGAAAATAAGATAAATGCTAAAAATCAATGTTTTACCACCCCTGCTGTAATAATCAAACCTTAATACGGTATAATCAGTTTATTAGGACACATCGGGTCCAAAAGTTTTGTCTCAATTAAACAATTGGCCCAAACAATTTAACCAAACGTTTTGGTTAAATTGTAAAAATAATATGTATTTTTGAGTATACATATGAATATTAGGAATAAAATCATCAATAAAAATATTGAACAATCAATTATAAAAATGGTCAGAATTACAGATCAATTATTCTAGTCAGTTTTATGATTTCAATATATCTCTTAAAATGCATATAAATATTTTTTTATAAAAAAATCATATTAAATTACAAATATTCATTTAATTGAATCGTGCGGTCTACTGCAAAAAGTGCTTTTTACGAAAAAAAAGAAAAATGCCAAATAATAGTTAAAACATTGAAGTTTAATATGTGACAGTTTTTTTTAATTAGTTTACTTTATTTAGTAATATAAGGTTATAAAGTTTACTTTTATCAAAAAATGCAATTGACATATTATCGTAGTATTAAATTCAAAACAGTATATGTTTAGTGTTTTTAGCTTCATATTAATGTTATACATACCATATTAAAGAGTATATTATCTTTTTTCCAAAATATCTAAAAAGTTCCTAATTAGGTTTATATATTATCTATTTTTGAAAAAAAAATTGGGAATATATTTGAATAACCAAAATTTTAACTTTGGCTGGATTTTTAAATATTGGAACGGTTCGTCCGGGTAAAAATAATTTTGCCAATACTTGGGTAATTATATATATTAATAATTGTGATAAAAAAAAACCTTGCCACTTTATTATACTTTTTGAGTAATTCCATTTTTAATCACGATAGGACACAAAAAAGCGAACGACATATTTGCGGAGCACCAAATTCAATAGAGTATATCTGCACAATTTTATACTTTAATAAAGCCTATTCTATCTTTTTTTTATTAATATGTAAATATATAGCAATTAAGTTTATATAAACAATATATATTGTTAATTTTAAACAAAGGTTTTTATGAAGAAGCTTTAATATATAAAATTAAGATTTTTATTTATCATGAAATATTGTATTTTTTTGTGTATGTCATTTGTTAAAATATTTTTTTTAGTTAATACATAACGCTGGTAATTTAATATACAAAGTAATACAAAATAACATGGCATACTTAAAAATTTGATTTATATTAATAGAGTTATTCGAGAATATATCCAAATAAAATATAAATCAAATAAATAAAATACTTTTATTTATTTGATTTATATTTTATTTGATTTATATTAATAGAGTTATTCGAGAATATATCCAAATATACCCCATCGGTACGGCTAGGTTAAATTTTAAATCTACTGTCCCAATTAAATTTAATCGTGACCTGAAGTATTTTACTACTAGTTTATTTAGTTTCTGTTATTTGGGATTTGGCTCAAATAACTGAAAGTCCCAATAAACCATCGTCCTGAATACGCGACGCGGTATAGAGTAAATTCCCGATGATCAATGGGTTATTTCATCAATGAAACGACATTACTGAATTCTTAAAATACTCTGTAATGAAAATGACAACTTATACGAGATTATACGAGAGATAAGGTCAGTAATACTCGTTTAATTTTAGCAATTAAACGAGTATTACTGACAAAATTCTACCGCACATAGAAAGATACATTTTTTGGATTTTATTGAACCATTTAGTATTAAGTGATTAGAATAGGATCCCTGTGATTCGTATTTTCAAAGTAAATAATATCAAAAAATGGTATTTAACATGATAATCCATATTTATTGCAGTATTCATATTCGCAACTGTTATGTTTTTATTCTGGTACGTATGAGATATATCACGAAACACTCGAGAGTTTTACGACTGGCGAGTATTGATTGCTTCTGACGGACCCAGACTGGTCATAAAATCCAGGGACCTTTGAATACAATGTAACGAGACCTCCGAATACACGATTCATTTGGCAACGTTTATGCATGCTCGGTTTCATGCAAACTTTAAAGTGTCTGCAGCTTAAAAAATTCAAGTGGCAATGCTCAAAACATATTTAAGCGTTCGGCGTGTATAAAATATTATTAAAATAAATACTGTTGCTCTCAATATATATATATAGAAAATGGAAAATGCTTTGTTGTGAATATTCGTGAAAATCTTGTTTAGAAAATTATAAATAAATATTTTTTTTATAACAGTGAAAAATAATTCGGATTAACAGACTGGCTGCCTAAATACGATATATCGTATTTAGTTGAAATATATGGACACATTATTAGAGACGTTTTAACGGTCTGTGGCAAGATTTATTTTAAACCCTGGAGAAGACAACAATAATTGCAATACAATTAATTAGGCACTGGTTTTCAAGGGGCTTACTTTTTTAATATACAACTCCTTTAGTTCTTCGATTTACACAGGGATTCTCAAACTTAATATGCTAATGATCCCTTCTTGTAGCAAAAACCTGACCACGAACCCCTAAGATTGTGCGGCGCACACAGGCGCCACAAGATTAGGTGCGCCGAGAGGCACCAATTGGGGAAAAACTTAATAATATTAAATATTAATTCATGAAACTTTTTAAAATCGAAAAAAAACGATTATAATCTTAATTCTTTTTCATTATGTGTTCTTTTTTATTGTATAGGCCCAATTAAAATTCTGCACACAGACGCCGGACACTATCGGTGTGCCACTGCATAACTACATAATAGAAAAATTATAAATTTAATAATATAATAATTTTGAAATAATTTTAATTTGTCACATCTCTTAGATATCACAAGGATCTTTGGGAGTCCGCTGGAACCACTAGATAAAAAAAATCCTTATCGATATATTAAATCTGCCATGTGTTCCTTACTGGAGAGCATTTTTTTAAATGAAGGAATTTGTGTCAGATAAGCAAATTATAAAAAAAAATCAAGTGAAACTATCTGGCAGTGATAAAGATAAAAATAAGTAGGAGTTTTGATTAAAAATATAAACCTGCAGAAAGAAGGATAAGTGAATAATGTACATTTTGCGTAGAGATGTCTAAGCAAATCTGACCAAATCTAGCAAATCAGATTGCAGATTCACTCCATTATTTGTTGTCAAGTGTACAAGAACATTAAAAAAATCACCAAGATTCATATACAGTAGGTCTGGGCAAAATTTTTAGCTGAAAGGACGCACTGGTAATTTTACAACTATGGCAGGCCGCAAATATTTTTTTTTTCAGATTAACATTATTTATTATTATTATACAAAAAAAATACTACAAAGAAAGACTCGTTATCTTATTATTTATAATTTAATGAGACGAATGAAACTGTTTCATATCCTTCAACATTTAAATTAAATTTATTTAAACTCTTTAAATTATTATTTTTTCTTCTTGAACTGATAAATTTATTTATTTAGTTTTATTTCGTTTTATTTAAAGAGCAGATCGATGGTCATAGTTCGGGCCGCATGTAGCCCGCGGTCCGTAGTTTGTTCAGACCTGATATACAGGTGCGTGATTTAATGAAAGGAAAAAAACCCTGACGGGTTCGAATGTGCGTTAGAGGGGATGCAAAACGTTTTGTTACAGGGGATAAAAATGGATCATTTACATTTAGATAAAAATCAATGTCAGTGAATAATAAAATAATATTTTTCTGTAAAATGTACATAGCAAAACAAACGCTGAAACTGAGTCAAATGGCTCAGGCTCGTCCTAATAAGGCTCTTTTATCTGTAAAGCGGTATTGCAAAAGATTTTTCCATTATAAAGTGCTTCCATAAGATCAAACAATTAGGGCCGAGATCTACCGCAAAGAATTTGATCTCATAAAGAGACAATAAGTTAATAAAAATAGTAAAAAATACGTGGGACAATAAAGGAACTTGGCTGAAGAGTTATTCATCATCCACTTTATTTACCTGATCTTACTCCATCGGACTATCACTTTTCAGGTCGATGCTATATCCTTTATCTGGATAAAAACATGGTTAAAATCAATGATCATAAATCAAAAACTATTTTTCTAGTAATATTGTCATTCGAGTCGCCTTTTTTGGCATTCTATTTAGGCTCAACATCAGAAGGGTTAAAAATAATGTTTTTACATAATTTAATTGCATTACAGTAAAATATTATAATATAAATAATATCCTTCATTTATTTTTTACTATCCTAGCATATTTATCTATACGTTATTTTCTCTTAATTGCTTTTTTTGTTGTTACTTTATATTTCTACTCTTTATTTACATTTGATTTTATGTTTTTATGCGTGATTGGCGACCTGGGTTAATCTGCCAATCACGCATTGGTTTTTTTTATGTAATAAATATATTTTTTTAATTAAATATTTAAAAAATCTTCATAATTCATTTGTAAATGAAAAAGATTTTATCTGTTTTGTTATTTATTTCCATTAATTTAAGCTTTTTTTTCCGATCGTTGGAAAGCGGATACGGTGAAAAGTGATAGGGTATGATACAATAATACATTTCTTGGAATCGATCAAAAAACTCAAAATTCAATGTAATAAAATAAGGGACGTAACAAATGAGAGGGTGGAAATCAATATCAGATTATTTTTTTCATGAATCATACGCTCGCAGGATTCGTGACTCATGTATAATTTTCCTGCTGTATATAAGGGGAAATATTATATTGTTATACGTGAAAAAGTATAAGGCATATTTTATTTAATGCGTGGATTATTAATAGAGTAGAGTATATTTATAATAAAATCTTTTCTATATTTAGGATGAATTTCTTATGATATAATCTATTATGATATTTTTAGTCCTTTCATTTTTTTAGATTCTAGTGGCAGTTCGTCTACTTTATAATTGTTTTTTTCTTTTGACTAGGTGTTAGACAAAGCGATTTTAAATAAGACTTCATCATTTAGCATTAGTTTAAGTAAAATTTCATAAATCCGTAATATTTTAAAATTATTTGGTACAAAATTATTGATTTTCCAAAAAATGACAGCTTTTTCTAAAGAAAATAATTTCCATAAATATTCTTTATCGCAAATTTACTGTTATTTTTTGCAAGAAATAATAATTTACCTAAATAGTATATCGCTATATTATTATTTTTTAAGGATATTTTTAACATCTAATCACACGTATGATTTAATAGATTTTTGTATAGCCAGAGGGCAACTACAAAGAATTTATAAAAGAGCAATTCATGTCTTGTGAATTAATTAGGCGATACTAATCTGGAAAACATACTTGAAATTCTTGTTCTGAAGCAATCAATGCTGGTTTCATGTACGTCTATTTTTCAAATATCTGTTATTTAATAAAAAAAAAAGATGTACAAAATCGATGCCAATTCGATTTCCATAAAATAATTTAATGATTTTATAAAAAATGCTTTATTAATAAAATCTTTATTTATTAAGTCTTCCTTGCTTATTTCTTCATCATAAGGGATAGCAAGAGGTTTCAGGAATCATGTAACATGACGGATACAGAGTCTGAGGCATCTTCAGGGTGCTATTATTGACCAAAACTCTGGTATATATTAATTTTACACATTTAATTTTTTTTTTCATATAAAAAAATAATCCGAGCACCTAAAAAACATTTGGAACCTTTTCAATACAAATGTCAAGATACGTCAGGGACAAATTTATTAACACAATATTTTTTTTACAAATATACAGCCGACGAAATTAAATAAATCCGCATATTTTTTTATAAAACCGAATACAATCCGCGACAACTGTTTGGATTCATACACATTTTCTCAATATTTATATATCCTTTTTCTGTATTTATGTAATATTAATAAAACTAATTAAACATGTCTTAAATAAAAAAAATATCCCTAGTTTTTTATAGATATTTTTTAATATCAACTGCCGGCCTCCACATACATTTTTCTTTATCTATAATAAAATATATTGATCCTTATCTATCTTTGTTTAAAAATATTACTCTTTTCCAGATGCCTTGTACATATAGACGAACTACACGTCCTTGCCCCTTAACCTTTTCCACTCTGTCCACTTTTAATTATAGAATCTATGAGTTAATTTCATAGATTCCAAAAAAACTTGGTTCAAGTTGTTTGCTAAAAAATCTTTTGGGCCAATACGTCTGGCCCACGGAGTGGAAAAGGCTATAAATCATGGGTGAGCAACCTTTATCTACAACGGGCCAGCTACAAATTTAAAATTGTTGTTCGGGCCGCATGTAAGAAACTTTATTATCTTTATTAACAAAATAAACGTAGTATAAAAAATACAGAAATAAAACACTCATTCATAGAAAACTATTAAAAAACGGCGAAAGATAATCTAATCGTTCCGTCACGGCGGCTCGTAACCAACCGCGTCGTCCAAAGGGGGTATATTTTCCATTATAAATTATAAAATTTAAGCATTTCAAGTCAAGCTATTGAGAAAATTTTGATAAAAAAAATGATTCTATTTTGCGTGTGTTACAGCAGAACCATGTTGTCGGATACCGTGTTATAGGAGGGTTTCCTATATATTAATATATTTTTTACAATAACATTTTGAATTCTATGCTCAACTTTTTGCAAAATGAGGGGTTTTAATGAGGGGTTTAAGGCATGTTTTATGTTCTTCTTAAACACTAATGTCCATATATATATTTTTTTATTATTATAATATTTTAATGACACAGAACCAACCACATCGCTCAAAGGGGGTCTATTTATAAGAGAGAATAGCCTCGAAGCATTTTAAGTCAAGAAATTGATAAAATCTTTACCTTCGTCAATAGTATACGTTTCACTCGCACTTGGCACATCGTTACGGATGCGAGCCAAAAAAACATCAGGTCCTTGGCTACAGAAGCGAATATTCTTTTTTTTATTTTTTTCGCAATTGCGGACAATAAAATCAATGATTATTTATAATATTTATTTTTTAGACTTTTTTAAACAAATACAAATACACCCAACTCTCGTTTTTGACGGTTTTTTTTTACACGGTTTTAAAAAAAAAGAAAATACACGATGTATTTGTTCTAACACGGTTTGTTTGAAAATGTCGTAGAAAATCAAATCATTTTCCTAATACGTAATGATTCAAATGATATTAATAATAACAAATAAAATACTTTATTAGCTTCTATATAAACTATCACTTTTTTACACGGTTTTTTACACGAATTTTGCTGGATCCACCGTGTAAAACGAGAGTTGGGTGTAGTTTGTAATACGTAGGATTCATATTAAAAGAATTATTCGACAAAAATAAAAAAAAAACTAGTAGTCCCAAATATACCCCATCGGCACGGCTAGGTTAATGAGAAATTTGGCATTGCTTCTTTGCTATTAATTGATATATATTTACAGATATATGGACGATACGCTTTCAATAATCATGTAAAATCTTTGAAGGGCCGCACGAGAAAGTGACGGCGTCCGTCTATTTTGTATGAAAATTGACCCCAAGAATTTTAAGTCAAGATATTGGTTCATCAATATCTTAGCATCTTAACACTCAAGCACCCGCTGTTTTCAAGCGAAACTTACACCTAAACCTGCATCTTTTTATCGATCTTGCGATTTTGGCCGGCTCTGTAAAAATGCTTGATAACTTTTTTCCCTTTGGAGATAATTTGGCCAAAATAGAAGTATTATACGTATAGTATACTTATATTAGATTATTAGAATATTTAGATAAGAAATAAAATTTTCGAGCTGTGAAAATGATGATTTATTATATTTTAGACGATAAAAAACAAATAGATATCTTTATGTAGTATGCAAGTAATTTTAGCTTTGTAAAAAAGGATGTGATAGGTTGTACCACATAAATATTCCAAAAAAGTTATTTTGTTGAATGGATAAACAAAAACCTAAATTCGTTACAGTCGATGTGTAAGTACTGGAAAGTTTTCGATCCAAATAATCTATTATTTCAAGGACAGTTTTTAACCATAAATAAATTCATATGTCATATATTTTACAAAGGGCATGCAGAGCAATGAATGAAACTGTGTCCAGTCCTAAAAGTTTAAAAGAATGCCTTCTGTAGCGGATTAGATAACACGTTTCGTGTGAGCCCGCGTTAGTGCGGGAGCGGGTGTTTACCGTTTACGAAAAATTCCGCACTAACGCGGGACCGGGTTCTTGAGTGTTAATTAAATGGATTATTCTAAGAATAATAATAGTTATTCATCATATTTAACTGTGTAATAAATACGATAAAAACTGATTCATTATTTAAATTATTAATATTTATTGAATTTATTTAGGATATGATTAGGCTAACGCTACAAAAATTATCATGACGTTGCAGTTAAACATTTTTTTTCATTATATTGAATTTTTAGTAATTATTACAGTAATTATTCGACAGTCAATTAGTAAAACAGGTTGATGTTACTAATGCGTGTAGGT
Source organism: Philopotamus ludificatus (assembly GCA_022495035.1). NCBI lineage: Eukaryota > Metazoa > Arthropoda > Insecta > Trichoptera > Philopotamidae > Philopotamus > Philopotamus ludificatus. The sequence continues at coordinate 26,401 of JAGXCT010035374.1, forward strand.
TAAACTTGTTACTAGTAGGTTTCGAAACCGACAAATATACGTTCAGCCTATTCAATCTATCTATATTATTTTTATAAATAAATATAGAGATTTTTTTAGGTAAATATTAAATAATTGGTATATAAATAATCAGAAATAAAATGATATACGTTTTATAACGACGTAATTATTTCTGTGATATTATCAATGAATATTTTTGAAAATATTCGTCTGATGAAACTCATTTTTTTTAATGATTGACAATGGATACAGTTGTGTTGAGAATGGCATCCGCTGTCCTTGACGTTCAGTATCAGAAGCCCCGAGGTGAAGTTGTTCACTTCAAATGAGTGCAAAGTCCAACAGACGCTTGATCCAATCATTATCAACATTTCAATAAACATATTCGACACGAAATTGTTGTTGTTTTCGATTAAAACAAAATTCCAAAGGTTACGGAACCGCTTTTACTGCTGAAAAAAAAACATAAAAAATATATTTACGAGCGCATTATCGCCTCGAGTCGCTGAATAAACTCGAGATGCATCACTATTTTCCATATTATTTCAGGAAACATGATCCATTGATAATTTTCAGATAATCTTTCGACGATTCACATGTAAAAATATGTGTTTTCGCATTGAAATATATATTGATAATTCTTGATTTACATTACAATGTGACGATTCGCAATCAACGCTGTGATACATTTGACCTCATAACCCTATTGTATACGCCACTGAGTTTACAGTAAATTTACCATATAAACAGTAATTTATTATTAAAAAATATAGCATCTGTAATTTAATTCTTATGATAATAAAATCGTATTAAAATATAACTAGTGCATTTTATTATTAAAATAAATATTTTGATACATAATCGATTTTTCTTTCAATTAAAATTAAATGAAAATGGGTCATTTTCGTAATGTGAATATATTTTCTTACATTTACAATCGAATTCATATTAAAATAATTATCTGAAACGATTTCTTGAACGTATAATCTTCGATGTTTACATAATTAATCAAAATTGTTCACGGACAGGTCACTACAATGTTTTTATGTAAAACTAGGGCGATAGTCATACATTTTATAGACAAATGTGGCGCCATATTTAATTCTCTTAATGTTTTACGACTTGATTAACAAATAATAATATTAAAAAATAGTATGTAATGAAATCTACATTCCATAATTTGCAGAGATAACCGTTTATTCTTGGAAAATTGTGCTGTTGTATTGAATAGTTTATGTTTATAATGTAAATGTTAGTATTATGTCTGAGATGTAATAGAAAAAAAATCTGTTTTTTTTAATAAATGTTTATTTATTCATTAATATTCGTTCTGTTCTCTTTAATATAGTCCTCGTCAGATACATCATTTACTAGTATCAACGATTTTTTCGATCATCGAAGCACTTCTTTTACACAATTTTCGTTTATAATCGTTTAATATATCAGCGATTCTCTCCTTATCTCCTCAATCTTGGAAAAACGTTGTCATTTCTGGATATAAGATGTTTTTTTCATCTTCGTTAATAGAGAGAAATCGTAATGGGTCACATTTTTTATACATTTTAAAAAGCACGGAAAACCTATTCAACATTTTTAATATTAAATATATATATAATTTTATTCTAAATATATTAAAATAATAAAACGAAACCTTTACGATTTTAAAATACAATAAAATTAAGAATTACATATACTTAGACTGATTAAAATTCAGTGGTTCGAATTTACGATACAAAGCTACATTTTGTCTCTGATTTTCGCTTTTTTTATTTCTCAAAGCAATTCTGGGTTTATCCGGCGCCTGTGTGCAGAACTTAAATTATCGCCCCTATAAGTCTGATGTGCTTGAAAACACAAACTAAGGATAATCACTTATATATTATTTATTGTAAATTATTATTAAATATTTTGAAATTTTACGTACTTGGCGCCCATAATTTTCCGGCGCCTGTGTGCTGCGCACAATCTAGCCATGTGGACGGCCAACATCTGAATTGCAACTGTCTCCTTAATGTCAATAAAACGTCGTATTTTTTTACATCTTCGGGAATAGGATGAAGTCGCAAAGCGCCATAAACAACAAATATGGAGAGGCTGAGATATCATAACCATCTTGTTATTCTATTATTATGCATTTCTTACAAAAGTAAAAATAAATACTGAGCTCATCAAAATGCTTAGAATCTGTTGAACAACTAACATTAATATAAGTATGCAGTATGGGTATCAATGTCAAGATATGTCAGGCACAAGTGTGCTAATACAACTTATAATACCCAGGGATTTAAAAAAACATTTATTGATTGTTGATAATAAAAAAAAATTAAATGTAGATAATGAAAATTGAAAATTCATAGATTTATCCAGGGGTGGCTCGTCCATACACACTGTGAAGCTGCAGCACCCCCGAGTAAACTAATAAAAATATATGGGTTTATTGAGTATTTTTTTTTATTGAGTCGTGAAGCGATTATATATTATTATATATTTTTTTTATTAGATATTAATCCACTTTCCCTCATGTCTGAGGAACGTGACCATGTACATGATTCCCCTTTTGGAGGACCATGGACATGGTTTTCATGGGAATATATAGTGCAGTGGTTTCCCGTTCTGCACCGCAGTTTTTTTTTTTTTTATCAAGAGCGCTGCACAGGCTATATTTTGACAATTATTTTTTTTGTGAATGAAGGCCGTCAGCCTCCCTCCCCACCCCTCTGTTGACCAGCGCCACTCAGGAAGTATTCAGAATGGTCACCCATCTTAATACTATCTGCGATTATTGGCAATTAACTTTAACAATCATAATTTGATTGTAATATTAAAATGAAGTACCTATTGAGTATATTAAAATATAAATTAAATGTATGTAATGCGCTGTCTGCTCGTCAGCGCTTACCAGCGTCGTGTATTGGATGGATGCGGGGCGGCAGCGGGATGGGGGTGTCTCGTTGCTATGCGCTGTTTTACGCTGCGAATCGGAGCAGTCCCGTCCATACTGAGTCACTTTTAAAATGTAATTATGAATACAATAAAATTAAAAAATATATATTTGTCTAAATAATTCTTAGTTAATTATTTTAATTGGATTAGAATAATAATTTGAGAAAATGATAATTTTCATGCATTTAATTATGCGCGAAAATTGTTATCGATTTGATATCCGAAGAAAATTATGTATGTCATATTTTTTCATACTATTTATTATTACGTGATTGTAAATATGTTATTAAATAAATAATTTATTGATAAAAAAATAATTCATTGCCGTTATCAATTGCTATGTAAATAATTCAATCAACGTACAGATAATAAAGTTGCATTGTAATGTTATAAATTATGTGTACATATGAATTTTCCATTTTTACATAACAATTTACCGTTTTACATACTTTTTAAATAAGCAACTTAATGACCCAAATACCGGCCTCGCTCCTCTCTGGCTAGGAATTCTAGACAAATTGATTTTTTAGCAGGGCGGAGTCGTCAGTCCCACGACATGCCGTTGAATAAATCTGACCATAATAATAAAAATAACTGAATGAGAAAATAATATAAGAAAATGTTACATAATATTCGCAATAACTGAGAAGAATCATTAAAAAAAAGTTGGATCAAATATGTAATAAAACGTATTTTTTTTTATTCATCCAAGGTTTTATTGTGGTAATACGTGTAAAAATTAGAAATTCTTCGATTTTATGGCTACACGGTGAACGGTACACTTATTCGTTGTTATATTATCACGCATCCATTATAACTGTATCTAGATCGGCTTAATATATTAGCTATTTTCTATAACATTTGAAATTGTGTCATGTTCCATTATTTTTAATGCGAAATATGATGTGAACGTATCTTGACCTCATTCCTTGATAGAAAATACATTTTGTGGGATGGGTTTGTAAGCTTCTCGATGCTATCAGACACGAAACAAGAAATAAATCAGCAATGTGTTAATATTATTACATTAATTATTCATATATACAATATATCAGATTTGAGGCTTTTTGAGACGTTGGCAAAAAAAAACTCGTTATAAAATATTAATAATAATATATCAATGAGCTCATCTATTGATTTGATTGATATATGAAAAAAAATGTATTTAATCTGAGTTATAATTAAATAATCATTGATTATTACATATATTAATATTTTTTTAAAGCAGCTAAATACGTTTTATTCATTTGGATGTACTATACAAATAATTATAATCAAGATTGTATTTGTCTTTAATTATATTAATTTATAAAAATAATTGAACTGAAATGTCAAAGACTAACAATAGATTTATTTTATTATCAACGTTAGATAATAATTTATACCTTTTTAGTTTTTTTTATCAGTATTTCAGTATAAAACCACATCCGCCTGGTCATCTATCTCTATATCTATAATCACTTGTAATCCATACGCTTATTTTTTTTATTAAGGCACTTAAATTGTAAAAATTAAAGGACTGTTGAATCATTTGCTTCAGTTCATATTTTTATTTAAAATTCTGAAGGATCAGAGTTTTTATTTTTGAACTATAACTGAAATTATCTAAATATTTAACTTATTAAACTTTGATTAAAAATGCACCCGAAGTGTATTACTTTTTATGTATTCGATTAATAAATACTATCATATCCTTATTCCTGGAAATGTGTATAGTCCATGTTGAAACTGCATAGATCTATGATCGTGGCATAACTTAAGAAAAATGATATTTGAATTATGAATTATTGTTTTTTGTGTAAGTAGACTTAAAATATTTTATTTTACGAATATGTAAAAAAAGATTTTCATTCGTAAAATGAATAGGAAACATATATAGGAAGAACCCTTGAACCTCTGAGAGTCAAAGAGTACAGCTTTGTGGCCGTGCAGGAATTCACATATCTTAGCTCACTTATTACAAATAACAATGAAACCAATTTGGAAGTATGTAGAAGAAACATGCTGCCAAACTGGTGCTACTTTGGACTTTAATAGCATCTATGGTCGAGATTCCTACCAAAGAAGACCAAAGTCAAGCTCTACTAGACCCTTATCAGTCCTAACATGTGGATCTGAACGTTGGGTTTTTACAAAACAAGATGAGCGACAACTGAACATCAGGAGAATTCTGAGACGAATATTTGGAGCCGTATTCGACAATGGAAAATGGCTTATCCGAAGCAAAGAGGAGATGTACCGACTGTACAAGGATGATGGAAGATGGAGCGATGTAGCGACATACTGGGTAGAATGGAAAAGGTTGTTGGATGTGGCCAGGGCTCTACAATAGGGCTGTTGCGCCTGATGATGATAGACTTTGATCTGATATCCTATTCAATAAAAGACATTTTTTAAATAAATAAATAGAAAAATGTGGTTCACGTGACCCTGATAAGTAGAAAAGGTTAATAAAAAAAACTATCCAATTTTCTTTTATAGGTGTCTTGTATGAAAACTGTGCAAAATAGAATTGAGTGTAAATTATTACATATTTTAATTCATTCATCATGAAAATAAATGTAATTTAAAGTTGAGATTATAAATAAAATAAAATCTTATCAAAATAAGTCAGTAAGATTATATGGGTGCTTAAGTCATATACAAATTTGATTAAAAAATAATGAAATATAACTAGGATAGTTAACAATTCGAAATGGAAATGTTTCAACTTTCTAATATAATATTTGAATTGCTTTTATTGTGATCTTTTAGATAAAATTAATTAGATTTGAATATATATCAGTTTTATTATAGTAATGAAGCATACTTCTACGAACATATAACGAAGTTAAATTAATAAATGATATATAAAAAATAATATTAAGCAATTTTCTGTTCAGACGCAAATTCCGCATTTTTTTTTATTGTAGAAGTCATGTCTAAGAACTGACACCCCAATATAAACTCAATATCTATTTATTTAAATGATTTTTATTATAAATCTTGCTTCACGTGCGTTTAGTATTTTTTCAGACTTGGAAATGATTTTCTTATAGGCTAAAATTTTGTATACAATTTAAAAGGCTAAAGATTGAGGATACAATTTTTTATCCTATTTTTATTCGGTAGGAAATTAAAGCCAAATTAAGCTTCCAAATCCTTATGCAAAATTTATGGTAATGTCTTAAAACTTCGAGAAAGTTTGTTAGACAATTTAACGATAAACTAAGTTCAGGAAGGCATCTAATACTGGTGGAATTCGACCCTAGCAAAACCATAAAGGAATTGGCGGAATTGTCATTGTCCCTCATAAACAGTACAAGAACATTTAAATAAGATCGGTAAAATAAATAGACAAGTAATTTGGGTACCGCACAAGTTTTCGCTAACAGCGCTGGAACAAATGATAACCATCTGTTCTTCGCTCTAGTCTAAGTATGAGACTGATCCGTTTCTGAGAAGTATTGTTACTGGTGACGAAGAATGGGTGCTTTACAACAGTGCTCCGCAATCTTTTCTCATCTACGGCACACCAAAATTCTTCCTAGAATTCCGCGGCACACAAAAAGCTAAAATAGATGCCATAGATGCAATAGAGCCATAGTGTGTACAGGAAAACCTGGAAAAACAGTTACAGCCGAAGTTTATTGCACCCAATTAGAAAGATTGATCAATTTTAGTAAATAACCAAAGATAAAAACGCAGCAAGAATTACACAGGAAAAAATCAAGGAGTTTTATTTAGAAGTTCTAAAGCATTCAGCATATTCACTAGATATTGCGCCTTCAGATTATCATCTTTTTAAATTTTTAGCGCATTCACATGGAAATATTTTTTTTACTACAGTAGAAGACGTAAAAAAACCTCATCAATTGTAAAAGAGATAAATTAAAAAAATACCTGAACTGTGGAAAAAGATTATATAGAACAATGGATTTTTTTCCACTAAACATACGATAAATAGTGTAAAATGATCTAAACTGCGTTTAATTTTTGGAGCTTCAGTAAGATTCTTTCTAGTGTCGATATGTATTTATTAATATATTAATATAATGATATATCGACTTATTCCAGAAGTTTCTATTCTTAGTCATTTTAAAAGCAAGATTCTTAAAAGCAATACAATATTAATGTAAATCCTACATGTCAAAAACTTTTGACACTGACCTTTATTGTCCGCAATTGCGAAAAAATAAATTAAAACAACAAGATGAGTTTCCATGAGTCACTTACGCATCATATTGATTAGTAAAAAAAACGACAAGATTATGAACCATATCATGAATAACTATTTTTTTAGAAAAATCCAAAAAATCCAAAAATGCTAATATTTTCAAGGTCTAGTTAAATATTTCGTAAATATATAATACATTGGCAAGCGAAATGAAGGTCAATACTTTTTGATTGACAAGGGATTTTGTAGAAAATAACAATTAAGAGGAAACGTTATAAGAAGGCTAACTGTATTGTCGAAAAATATATTAATATCTTGAATTTAAATGTTTTCGTTCTATTTCCATACATTCATTTCATAAAAAAATATACCCCATCGGCCAGAGCCGTTGGTTTCGAACCGCCGCGATGGATCGGTTAAGTAGTACTATTTATACAATCCTTAATAAAATATTTTTTTCACCCTAATAAATATCATTAGTTATTATTCGATTTTTGATAAAAAAAAACCTCAAAAATGTTACGATTTAATTCAAGAGAGTAATCGAAAAATTACCCGAACTGTGGAGAAAAATTCTAGAGGACAATGGTAGTTATATTACAGAATCTAATGCTAAAACTCTTACTGACAATCATGAAGAATTCAATTGAATTCATTCATGTTTTTTCAATTGTTTTCAGACCTATTTCAAAATAGTAGTGGAATTGGAAGTTATATTAAAAAAATGGAGGTGGAAAAAAATATTTGAGCAATTAAAAAGACCGTTATCATGCCTTAACCTCCGTATTCGCCTGTCATACTCCAAGAATGCCATGAATAATATGTACGTTTTAAAGCAGACGTGTATTTTTCCACAAAATCTAGTGTTCTTAAAATTAAACGTATTTCAGATGAAAAATCGCATTTTAGCACAAGTGTAAAAAAAAGCCAATAATTATATTCGAAGGCTTCTTAAATATTCTATCTTTTGACGTTCAATACTTTTCTGTAAATGCGAGCAAAGGGCATCATTCACCTCGATTGATTTATTATTCAACATAACGATAGTACCGATTGAGAGTTGCAGATTTTCGCGATCTTTCAGACAGTCCGCCATTTTGTTTCCGTGGCCCGAAAGTAGGTCGCGATCCACTATCTGGAAACCGCTGCTTTATAGCAAAACCATGTAACTATTAATATAAATAAATTGACATCTGCTTTGACGTCGCTGTTATGCATTCAGCAGCGAAAAGCTGAGCTCTATATATTAGTATTCTTGAAATTATACATTTTTTTCCGTAAATACGAAGTTTCAGGTGGAATTATTTATTTTCAGGTATATTTAATGTCGTATCGATCGCTTTTTAGGAATTAGAGCACTGCGCACCGTGCGTGGCAAAATGGAATATGTTTAGTCTACTCTTTTAACCTTTATCGGGACCTGGTGTATAGATGAGACAGAGATAACAACGGATGATGCTGTAACAGGACACTTTGAGCTTGTTGGTGTGGAACGAGGTATAACTAGCCATCACCAGTGTATATGTAGTGTATTTGACGTAACTCAATTCATAATCGAGAACAAATACTGTCTTTTGATTATTAACAAAAATTACTATAATAAATATTAATTAATCTAAATAATAAAAAATATTTTCAATAATATTGAATTTTTCATATTGAGATGGATATAAATTGCGTATAGTTTTATGTGTTTCAGACGAATGATTGGTTATATTAATATAAAGTGGTTTCGATGAAAGATATCGGCCGAACGAAATTGGTTATGAATCGCGTATTTATTTATTCTAATCAATTAGTTTTATTAAAGTATTTTTGAGTGCTATCATAATTCATCGTTCCATATTTTCAAGTGATTTTCGTAAATATATTATTGTAAATAATTTTATTTTTGTAATTATTAATATTTTATTTAGGCACACTGGGTTAAAAAATAAAGCACAATCGTTATTATTATTCTTTCTATTTATTGATTGAATAAAAAAGCAATTAAGGTTGCGTGTATTTTTTTTTCCAAATATCAATAAATCTATGCAATCCCTCTTACTCAAGGGAAAATGCGTAATAGGGGGTATGCCAAATATTCTATTAGAAAATATATATAAGGGGAGTGTATGGAAGGGGAAAAGGATAATCAAAATTTATTATTTATTATTATTAGATTGTAAATTGTTATTATTATTCGTCAATGGATATGAAATGAAATTGTTTTGTAGAAATATTTATTGAAATTTGTGAATAAAATAGCTCAAAAATATTCTAGTCTTTTTTTTTAATTTTTAATAAGATAGTAATTGATTTTATAATTTTACCTTTAATATATCATAATAATTTTTACATTTTATCATTTTAAATATTTATTATAAAATCAAAAATATATTTATTACGAGATTTGATTAACTTAGACGTTCTATTGGAGACCCCAATTTTTTTTCTCAAATAGCTCTTTTAATATAATTTTTTCATGTTACAATCATTTTGTATTTGTTTAAAAAATCTGAAGAATAAATATTATAAATAATAATTGTCCTTTTTTGTCTGAAATTGTGAAAAAACTACAATATTCGCTTTTGTTACCACGAGCGCATTGTTTTTTCTCGTTTGCATGCGGTATAATGTGCCGAGTGCGAGTGGCACCTGCTGCGAGAGCATATGAAAAGCTATTTTTATTAGCATAACCATTTAAAAAAAAATGTCAAGATATTGATGACGAATTCATCAATATATTTACTTGAAATGCATGGGGTCTCTGATAGACCCCCTTCGGTCGACGCGGTTGTGAAGCCTTACGAAAATTATTTAAGAATTAATTAATAATATGTTTAAACTATAGATTATAAATTTAATTGAGACTAAACTTATTTTTAATTAAACGTCTTTGTGGGTAGTATGTCAATTAAATTTAATAAATCACTAGTCATACAATAAATAACAAATTAATAATTAAATATTACTAAATGATTTAATTTAATGCTTGTTATATTGAATATGAACAGTGGCGGCTCGTGGGTAAAATATTTAGAGACTCAGTATGAACCGCGAGGGACTGCTCCGAGTCGTAGCGCAACACAACGCTACGCGACGAGACCCCTCCCCCACCCCGCTGCCGTCCCGCATCCATTCAATACACGACGCTAGTAGCGCTGAGGAGCAGACAGCGATCTTGCTTTACACCGCACGGCGTAACACTAAATATAAATTTAATTAATATTTTCATATACATAATACATAATCAATAGACACATATACACCTATCCCTCGCTTAACACGATACTCGCTTAACACGGCTTCGCTTTAATACGGTTTCAGTTTTGTTGAAAAAAAAAAAATTTTCGATTAAATCTTGCTTTGTAGACTTTGCGCACAGCTGCGGGAATTTCCAAGAATAACGGTTAGGGCAGGGGTTCCCAATCTTTTTCGGTTTACGGCTCCCTTAAAACATCAGATTTTTCCGCGGCTCCATAATACATTAGATTTTTTTTTTAATTTTTGACCTTGGAATTGGAAACCTCCCTGGGGAGCCGCGGCTCACACTTTGGGAACCCCTGGGTTAGGGTAAATCTGGACGACAACTGTCCATTTTAAATGTAAAAAAATGGTACACCTGAAATAAATATCTTTTTTCTATGTTCATAATGTTTCAATAAATTTTTAGTTCTATCTACCTATTTCTTTAATATTTTTAAAAAATAACCTATCCTATCTTTTTCATACATTTGTTGGTATCACTTAACACGGTTTCATTTGATACGGTGATCCAGCAGAACTTATCTTTCGTGTTAAGCGAGGGATGGGTGTATATTAATATACAAAAATATTTTTTTCTTCAATATGTTTGGGGGTGCTGCAGCTTCGCGGTTTATATGAACAAGTCGTCCCTGAATATAAATATAAATGGTTTTAATTATTATGTAATTAATTTAATTGATACAATTTTCAATTAATTACTAGTTCATTGACACATTGTCCGCATAATTTAATAATTCTTTAAATATTATCTTGCTAATTTTATTTTCGATGAAATTAATTAATATGAAAAATCGTTGACTTAAAAAATATTTTCTTTAATCGAATAATTATAAAAAATAATAATTTAAACATATTTTTTTATGAATATAGAATTATTGTAATATTTTTGATTTGTTTTATTTTTAATATATATAAGTTAATTTCAAACCGATGGAAATCTTCACTTAATTTGAGGTCAATTATTAAAATGTGTAAATATTTAATGGATAAGATTTCTATATTATGTTTTTATTTAATCAACCGAGCTAGTCCATTTGACCTAGATACTTAGAATACCGCAATTGTATATTGAAAATTCTATTTCTGGACGAATAACATTTAATAAAATCTAGCGAATAACTAATAGGGATTATTTTAATTATTTATTGAAATACTTTTCGAAAAATAAAGCCTTATTAGTATTATTTGTATTTGATGGATTATTTAAATAGATCTAGACTCAACTAACAGTGTAATCAATAAAATAAATAATATTCTTAAAATAAGAGATTACCAATATAAATACAAGTAGAGCAATAATCTTAATATTTTTTTTTTTTATATATTTTTTATTCTTCATTCGGTTCAAAGGTACATAATGCAATTACTAAGTGCTACATTCTAACTTTCATATATATAAATCATAAATAATCGTCTCAGCTTGTCAATAATCGTCTCTGGGTGGTGTCTGAAAACTCTAAGATTTTTTTATGCAGTTCTTAATTTTTTAAGTCCCATACTTTTTGATTAATAATTCATGCTTAATAATATCCCAAATTTTCCATATTATTAAAATCATTGATATTACAAATTATTTACCAAACAATATGGCATCCTTATCTTTTCCTAAATACTACAGAAAATTCGAATAAATACCCAGATATGCTATCAGCTCCAAAATTTAACTGATTATGTGGAAACAGCACAACAACTCTTATTGTATTAATTGTGCTAAAATGGAGTCTAAATAACAACCATGTTTATTTTTAAACTTAGAAACTTTGCATAATCAAATATGTTGATATTAATATAAGTGACGAAGCCGAAATGTACAGTAGAAACATGATCCTTTGTTTTTCGAAGGACCTTCCAAAATAACGATAAATACGACATTTTGATATATTATTAAATTTATATTTTAACAGGATATTTAGATCCTAATTATCTGTTTTGATACGATAAATTAATAAATCTCTTTGCCATAAATCAGTTCGATAATGTTTTAATATGGAATAACTTTATGATTATGACTCGTGCGAGATAACACGACTAGTTTCTCTACAAAAAATATTTTTATTTTGTTTCCAAAAATGCAAGTCTCTCAAGGATGCATGCCAGCGAATAATGAGAACAGCAACTGGCATGGGACTAATAATCAACGAGTCCAAGACAAAATACATGCCCATGTCAAGGACGAACCTTAGAACCCCTGAGAGTCGAAGAGTACTTCTTCAAGGCCGTCAGGAATTCACATATTTCGGCTCACTGAACACGAACAATAATGAAACCAATTTGGAAGTACCAAGAAGAACCATGCTGGCAAACCGGTGCTACTTTACTTTAATAGCATCTACGGTCGAGATTTCTCTCAAAGAAGACCAAAGTCAAGCCCTACAAAACCCTCATCAGGCCCGACCTAACATACGGATCTGAATGAGCGACAACTGGATATCCTGGAGAGGAGAATTCTGAGACGAATATTTGGAGCCATATTCGACAATGGGGAACGGGGTATTCGAAGCAACGAGGAGCTTTACCGACTATACAATGATACAGCTCCTCCACCGAACGGTCACAGCTGTCATCAGAGTGGTCAGACTCCGGTGGGCTGGACACGTGTCAAAGATGCGGAACAGTTAGCCGTCGAAAAGGCTTATGGTTAACAAGCCATTCTTTCCCAAGACGAAAGGACTACCAAGGCTGAGGTAGTTGGACTGTCTACGGATCATTGAAACTTACCGGAAGATGGAGCGACGTAGCGGTAGACCGGATAAAATGGAGAAGGGTCTTAGACGAGGCCAGGGCTCTACAATAAGGCTGTTGCGCCTATGATGATGATTGTTGCTGGATTGGGAAATAATGCCAGATAGTTCATACATCTCTAAAGATAGGGCTAATTAACATTTTTGCTTGGAGAAAATGCTGCTGGAAACTGCAAAACCGCTTCTAATATATCAAAGCGAAATCCTAAGAGCCTTAAAAATATTAATATTTCTAAAACTACACTCGTTATCATTTGGAAAACAAAGATTTTAAGTAGAAAAATATTGCATCGATAGTAATCTATCGTTTATCATTGTTAATTGGCAACGCACCGCGTCATCCGTTTTAATTCATTGTCTACGGGGGACGTGGATTCCACGTAAAAAGCGTTTTTGTGTATGTCCGGGGCGCACATATCACAAACTAGCCTAAGTATTGCATTCGTATTTAATCAACCCCAAAAGTACTGAAGCAAATATGTTCTTCAAAAAAATATAAGACTTCATTAATAATTTATTTTCTGTTTTTACATTAATAAATATAAACTATGAAGAAATGTGCGTTTTTTGAGTACACATATTATTGCCTAAAAATCAGTAAATGTCCCGTTTTGAAGAAAAAAATAAATGGTCACGTTACCTAAGCCCTAACACGTGCACGGTTGCAGCTGCACGTACTTTTGTCTAAGAATTAGATAATCTATAAAAAAAATATTTTTGGTATTCCTGAAAGACGCACTAATTAATAATACTATTAAAATTTAATTTGTTACTTTAAGATAAATATCGGTAGACCGCGATTTAAAGGTAGACCGCATACTAAAACGTCAACCTATATTTTATTTATTTATTCGACGATGGATTAATGCCATGTCAGTAAATTTCAAAGCACCACTCACCCATATAAATGAATAAGATAACGATTTTGAAGATACGAAGATGTTGGGTAATAATAATTCCTAGAATTCATAGATTTCGAGTACTAACTTAGATCAGTTACGGTTAACAAATATTATTATAACAGATTATTTATTACCAAGTCATAACAGTTAATATGATTACAGAGTAGAACCTCGATCTATCGTTCTCGTCTTTAAATGTGTCATTAATCTCGCATTTATTGTATTTCTAAAGGTTTATAAATTTACAATTCCCTAGAATCTGCTACAATTAACGAGTTAGTCGCCGAAATACGATATATCGTATTTTACTGCAATATTTATTAATAAATAATTAAAATAAACTATTATCATGAGATTATTATTATGTATTGTATAATCTGATTAATAGAGTAATACCCTAGCGGTCACAGATGTGGAGAAATACTCGGGCAAAAAATATTCATTTCTTAGTGTTCAGGTAAAATTCGTGATCAGAGGAAGGGTATGTTTTTATTTTATTTAAAGTACCGTTTTAATTAACCACTTTACTAGAAGTATTTGTGTATTTTCTGATATAGTTTAAAGGAAATGAAAAGTAAAAAATAACGTCATAAAATGAAGGAAATTAACCCACTTGACCCTATATGAGGAAAATATAAGTTGCTGCAAAATTACACATTGGTGGGGTTTAATCAATGTCCAGTTTCTGCTAAACCAACCGATTCAAAACTGCAGTGGATATAAGAACAGAGTTCATCGGAGGTGGAGAAACCGAACCCAGGGTCAAAACGGTACGGAGAAGGCTCAGGGAAGATGATTTAATGGAAAGATAAAAATAAAAGATATGGAAAGATAAAAGATTTTATGGAAAGGCTCTGGACTAAAGAGGACTAAAGAAAAGTTATCTCTTTGAATGAAAAAAATGAAATAGTTGGTCTCTGTTGTAATTCAGAATGTAATGATTAAAACAGAAGAAATGCTTGAAGGAAAATTGGTTTGGGGATGCCTTTCTTACTGTGGTGTTGGAGATTTGGTATTCGTCGAGGGAACCGTCCTATAAAAGGATCATAAATGAGAATCTTATTCATCCATAGAATAACACCTATCTCATATAAATGACTGCATTTTCCAGGAAGATTCTGCACCATGCCATCGGACCATAAGTTTTTTTTAACCATTTACTTTAGTTTAGAAAAAAAACTTCTTATTTTCTCAAAGGTCTCAACGACACAAACAATACATTTTTTTCAATCTTATTATTTCTCAAAATATTGTAAATAAATACTATATATTAATTTAAACTTAGTCTTTAAATAGTGTCAGGTATTCATAAAGTAATCCAATTGTACCTGAGTATCTACTGCAGAATAACTTGTAGTATTAGAAAAAACCCAAAGCTGACAGCTCTAAAGCATTGAGCTATTGTTAAGAATACTCTCTCAGTGACATTTAATTATTTTTACCGCAATATTTTAGTTCTATTTATATTTAACTAGGCTACTACAGTATATTTAATAACGCTTTGTTGTCGAAATCCAGTATATCGTTGTTTTTTGGCGGCATCTTAAGTATAGGTTCGGCATTCAAAGGGTTAAAATTGTTGCTTAAGTATTTCTAGGCGAAATTCGTTATCAAATTATAAAAGTTCAAAGGATACAGGCGTTTTTAGATCTTATTTGTTTATCCACCGTTTCGTCCGTTTCAGAGTAGGCTCGGACGCCGGGCTGCACAGTGGCTGCTCTAGCAGCGGCAGTGATCACCAACCGTTACCGTTGTACGTATCGATGCCGGCGTGTTACTTTGCCGTATGTAATTGGTGCTCACACTGAAGCAGAGCGTGACCAGCATCACGATACTTTTGTAGCGTCGTGGGGGGTACTATTCTGAGCATACGCAGAGCTCACTAAATAATATGTACTGATGAAATGGTGGCCAAATGCTTGTGGTCCTAATGACGATCTCTCGGACAAGCTCGGCTATGTCGAATTTGGTGCATGACGCATCTACACTGGATAAATCTGTAAATTCATTGAAAATGTATGAGTAACTCCAATAGATTTTATTTTCTTTAGTAGAGTTTTTACGTCAAATACACCTTTTTACAAATCAAATGCACCCTTTTGCAAATCAAATACTTGAAAATCAAATACACCTTTTTGCAAATCGAATCAAATCAAAATCAATGTATTTGATTTGCAAAAGGGTGTATTTGACGTAAAAAACCTGTATCTTTCTAATATCAGAATTAATTTGTGAAACTGGACAAATTAGAATTAAGAAGAGAAACCATTAGAAGTGATTAACAAATTCAAAACTTTAAATCTATTGTCAATTTATTCTATTGTGTTATGATTCTTTTCAAAAAGCTTAAGGATAATTACTTGATTTGATGAGAGATTATTAGGATTTTTTTAAATAAAAACCTAAATGTAAGAGGTGCATTAATTCGCCATTTTTTTATAATTTTAAATCGTAAAAATAGTCGATATAGTACGCTGCATTGAAGCATAATGTGTTATTCTTGCTTAAACTAACTATTAAAAAAAAGTTAAACTGAAACAGTTCGTAAACTACACAGAAATTTCAGTTGAGGCAATGAGCCAATTGAATCAATCGATTCTAAAATTATTTGATTGAATTGGAAGTTAAGGAAACTTGTGCGCGGCACACAGCGTTGGAAGAGTAAATGCCTCAAGTGGCAACATTTGAAATAAATATTGATTTAATTATTTTTAATAAGAATTAAATATTCAAATTAATAAATTATATAAGGTTAAAGTAATGACTTATTTTAACAAGCACTATACAAATTTTACTCCGTAAGATAATTTATATTGTTTTCTATAATCATTCTTTTACGTTCATGTATTTTAGATAACTCTCTTATGGAAATTATTTGGGGTTTTATTGCCGTCTAACCCGGCAGCTCGTTGCCACCTGGAGGATGCTTTTTCTATCTAAAGACACCAGAAGAGACGCGTCCAACATAAACCTACGGCCAGGATTGATGGATTTGTCCTCAGGTTAATAGGCTCTTAATACGGATCAGGTCGCCAGTTATAAACCCGGGAGCTGAGCTGTCAACGCGCTGATTGTAACAATAGTAATCGGACGTGGGGAGGGCCGATTCGTATTTAATTTACCGTGTGATCGGATGCTATGGGCACCTGCGGTAGCACATCCATCACCGAATCAGCACGGAAAGCGGTCTGGGCTTCTGATTGTTCCGTAGCGGAATCGTCTCGGTATCGGACGCAGCGTCCGATACCGAACCTGTTCTTCACCTTTTTAATAAAGTAATAAAATATTTATAAGTGAATGGACTAAAGATTGATGATACTCTGAAGGCGCAATATCTGGCGAATATGGTGGATGCTGTAGAATTTTTAAATCCAACTTCATGATTTTTTCCTGCGTGATTCATGCTGCAAGTGGCCTTGCGTTGTCATGTTGCATTATACGTCTTTACTCATTTACCAAAATACTCTTTCGAGAGTTTCGCCTTCAATCTCTCTAACGTCGGCATTAACTGTGTCCAAATTTAATAATTCATAATGAATTACGCACAAAATATCCCACAAAACACAAAAAGTATCTTTTTCATGGTTAAAGATGGTCGAGGGGTTGAAACTGGTGATTGATTTGAAGAAAACCTTTGTTTTTCTCTTTTAGTTGTTCTACAGCACCCATATTTCATAAACAGTAACAATCCCTCTCAGAGTTAGATCGTTATACCGCGAAGTTTTGTGCGGTACCCAAAGTCCTTTCTAATTTTTATACCGATCTTTTTCAAATGGTCTTGTACTGTTTTGACCAGGGACAGCCCAGATCTTGCGATAATTTTTTTTATGGTTTTTTGCGAGAGGATCGAGGATTTTACCTATGAGTTCAAACGGCATCAGTTTAAATACTTTCCTGAGCTAATTCATCTTTTAATTCTCTTTTGAACTTTTGTTGCTTATCTATAGTGAACTTTTCTAGAGTTTTACAAGACGTCTTTGTATGTTTTGCAGAATATCTCCTAGGTAAGATACCACAGTATAAGTCCAACTCGATATACACGGTCCATTAAAAAGAACGAGTACAATATTTTTACTCGAATTATTTATTCTAATACGATGTTTTAATAAGAGCACACAGCACATTCTTTATTAACCGGGTTAATAGTTGTTAGGGCCTCATGAATAATCAGAAAGGGCAGAACAATCAAACTAACAGATTTTATTATGTTTTAAAGTACGGCAATTTCTTAAATGAATTTTATTTTAACGCGGAACATGTTATTAATAAAATGTGCGTTTTGTTTTGCTTACAAGAATCTTATGCCGTACTATGACTAATGCGATTAATAATTTCTACTTCTTTGTTTGCATTCTTATTCTCTTTCAGTCTTTTTGTCGACAATTTATAAGCCATTAAAATAAAAATATTTTTTTCTTCCAGATCAAACGAGTTTTACTGACTTTATTTTATACCAAGGTTGAATTACTCCATGCATTCAATCAAGTCATCATCTTCGTTACAAAGGGTTTCAATTAGGATAGTACGGTTATGTTGATTCATTCAAAAAATAATTAATTTTTCAATTCGTTGATTTAAAGAAGTGACATCATGTGGTAAAAAAAAATGAATTGCTTTATGTTTTCAAATTCTCACCTACTGGAATCTTTCTATCAATCCATGCCTCTTTTTGTCTAATAATCATCAGGAAGTTTTCTTATTTCTCTCTCCTAAAATAATGTTTATTTTTTTTAATCACTAAAGGTTTGGTTGTTTACTCCATTTTCTTCGGAAACTTCAATGAAGATTCCCCTTTTACGAATTCTTTCATGTTTTTTTATACATATATGAATGCATAGATAATCGAGAGTGTCATTTTCTTAGTTAAAATACATTTGGTTGAATAATATTAATATATATTTTATTATGGCCCTTTTCACATATTTTTTATACCACTGTTCTTTTTTCAAATAAAACGGTTTTTATTTAATTAAGTGAACCAATATTAAATTATTAAGACCTATGGAATACGACTCGCGTCCTTGAGTCAGAAATTAAGTTTTTTTGAATTAATTTTGAGAATAAACTTTTGTTCGTAGAAGAAAAAAATTAGGTTTGTAAATTTAAATAAAGGCAGCGTTTATATTATTTTACATAGCCCTATCATTGTATTATATTTATTTGACTACCGTGGATGGATGGCATAATAGAAAGATTCTAAAGCGCCAACCACCCGTATAAA
Organism: Philopotamus ludificatus; assembly: GCA_022495035.1. Lineage (NCBI taxonomy): Eukaryota > Metazoa > Arthropoda > Insecta > Trichoptera > Philopotamidae > Philopotamus > Philopotamus ludificatus. Next base: position 45,613 of record JAGXCT010035374.1, read on the forward strand.
ATCGATAAAGATTCTAAAGATTCAACGGAAATAAGTTTCTTACAGCATTGGTGGTAGCGCGGGACTAGCGCGCGTCATTGTTAAGCGCGCAAATTATTTTTTTTATGTAAACATATATTAATTTATTATATTCGTGAAATGTGTTATATTTTCTAATATACACAAAAAACAGGTATATAAGTTGGAATAACATTATAAGTTGGAATTAAAAGTGTTATAAAAAAATAAATTATAAAATATCGTAAATATATATTTTGGATAAAATTATTTGGAATGCATTAATAATGCATTACAAAGAAAGGAAACAAAAAAACCCACTTACAATTTCGCCTGGATCTTATCGATTTATCTTAATTCCTCCATCAGAAAAAAATCCAAATCTATGCAGACAATGCATGATTTGTTGCACTCGAAAAATAAACGGTAAAATAATTAAAAAAAAAAAAATAGGTATTGTGCCTATAAAATTTTTTTGATGAAGACTTTGCATACCATGCTTCAGTCAGGCCATACTCAACTCAACTCTTTTTTTAAATTTTTATTTAAACATAATAACATTGAAAACAAAATTAGTGAATAAAAAAATTCAACATTTTAAGTATAGTAAATATTATTTTTATTAAACTGTTAAAGGGTTATATAAGATTATTATTATTATTATTATATTATTAAAGTTCATCGAGAGCATTTTTTAAAAGGAAATTTCAAGTTTTTTTAAACTGATTGTATTTCGACCTGGCTGCCGATTGGGAATAAATATCTTAAATAATCATTGGCGTTTATTTATGCAATTGTGAAAAAAAATATAAAAACCACTATATTCGGGCACAGGTTGCGATGTTTTATCGCTCACTAACGTTTAAAGGATAAAGGAATATATTAGGATAAAGAAATAAAATAAATAATAAGGACCGATTAAATCTACCCGTGGTATTTTTCGCATATGCACGGGAGGGTTGATCGATTGGCCTTGCGGCACTGAAAAGGGTTAATAGACGGAATAAAAAAAATACTGAATGAAGAAGTGTTAGTAAAAAGTAATCTACAGTGGTCACCAATCGATCAAAAATATTTGTAATATAATAAATATCACCGAAAAGAATTTATGTTTTAACAAAAATTTACAATCACCTCTAAGTAAAAGGAAAAACGTGAAACTTTAATGTTTGGTTAACAATTTGAATAATAATATTATTTTTTATTGGGAAAATCAATAAATGCACATTTATTGGTGAAAATATGAACACCTAGGTGTTCGTAAAAAAAAGTTATTATCCAAAAACGATCGCAAACGACTAGCGCGCGAGACTCTGGCCTTGTGACGTTGGCGCGCGAACGTTAGCGCGCAGACGTTGGCCTGCAATTACGAAAACTGACTTTGGCGTGGGACCTTGGCGCGCCGACGGTAGCGCTTTATAAAATAATATTATATTGTATTGTTGAGGGCTCATTTAAAAAAAAACCTACCGTAGATAACCTTTGATCCAAAATTACATCTTATATAACCCTTTAACAGTTTAATAAAAATAATAGTTACTATACTTAAAATGTTGAATTTTTTTATTCACTAATTTTGTTTTCAATCTTATTATGTTTAAATAAAAATTTAAAAAAAGAGTTAAGTTGAGTATGGTCGATTTCGAAGCATGGTATGCAAAGCTCAACATCGCATTTATAGCAATAATACCTCGTTTCTTTTCTTATTATTTTACCGTTTATTTTTCGAGTTCAACAAATCATGCATTGTCTGCCATAGATTTGGATTTTTTTTTTTCTGATGGAGGAATTAAGATAAATCGATACAAGATCAGGCGAAATTGTAAGTGGGTTTTTTTTGTATCCTTTCTTTGTCATGCATTATTTATATAAATATTTATAATTTATTTTTTTATAACACTTTTAATTCCAACTTATAATGTTATTCCAACTTATATAACTGTTTTTTTATGTTTATAAGAAAATATAACACATTTCACGAATCATCATCATCATCATTTGCCAGTCACAAGGCTCTCACTCGCTGAGGCCATGGACCTTACCAAACTCTCGCATGGTAGTCGAGGCCAAAGGAACCCGAGTCTCACACGTGACGTGAGAGCTCCCCTTTCGTGTCCATACCACGGGTACCCGAGCCGTCTTGGTATGCGGTTTTTTGTAAAGAGTTTCCCTCTCTTGGCCATTGAAATATAATAAATTAATATGTTTATATAAAAATAAAAATTTGCGCGCTAACGTCGGCGCGCTAAAGTCCCGCGCGCTAACGTCGTGTCAGCGTATTTACTAATACTTTAATATATTCTTGATTATATAACATTATTTTTAATCAAAAAATATGTCAAAAACTGTAATAATTATTCAATTTAATTAAAACTCTTCATAAAGTTCATCGAGAGCATTTTTTAAAAGGAAATTTCAAGTTTTTTTAAACTGATTGTATTTCGACCTAGCTCTGCCGATTGGGGAATAAATATCTTAAATAATCATTGGCGTTTATTGTACTGCAATTGTGAAAAAAAATATAAAAACCACTATATTCGGGCACAGGTGCGATGTTTTTATCGCTCACATCCGGTACGATGAGCGTATAACAGTGATACGTGCCGCGAGAATTTAGCAGTCGGTCTACCGGCGGCGTGTCCTCAGTCTGCGGCAGAACATCGTCGATTGTGCGTGTCATTTTTAAGTAGAACAATCCAAATTATCGACCAAATTATGAAGCATGTATATTTTTACCCTTAGAATATTTTTTTTTTTTAAAAGTCAAATTGCGGTCTATTTTCTATTATAATAGACCCCTTCGGATGATGCGGATGGCTTCGAGCCGCTATGACGGATCGGATAAATGAATATTTGTAATTTAATATGATTTTCTTTATTAAAAAAATATTTATAGGCATTTGAGAGAAATATTGAAATTATAAAAATGATTATATCATTGATATGTAATTCTGACTAAAAAAAAAATATATCTTCTACAGAAATATATAGTTACAATATTTGTATGTTTAATTTATTAATTACTATTTTTATAATTGTTTGTTCAGGATTTTTCCTTTAATTAAAATGCCTGGGAATTATTATCCGCTTCGGACGACGCGGTCGGTTTCGAACCGCCGTGACGGATCGGTTAATGCCATTTTTTGGACATGTACTAGTAAAAATCGAATGAAAAGAAATTGGGGAATAAAATAAATGCTGATTTAAATGAAGTTGTGTTAGGATTTTTAACATAATTATTTAATGCTTAACTGAGGATCTCGCTCAAACAGAGATTTGTTATATACGTCATTGATGAATTTCGAAGGTTATTCTGATTTAAGGACGTCCATTAAATCTCAATTGCTTGATTTAATCTTAACATCTGCATAATGGTGTTAATTTACTATGTGTCCTTCGAAAATTGTATACATCATAATAAAATTAAAAAAATCGATACAGTTTGACACTGAATAAAAACGTAGTGTTAATACATTTTCTTAATCAATCTAAATAAGTCCCTAACACATATTTTATTATTATTGATTAGAGAATTATTGGACAGCTTCATAACAACGTGCAAAACACCAGATAGCGATCTGCTAAAATTGTTGATAATATATTAAATTAATTTAAACAGATGCATTTCGTACTCGTATGATATAATTTGGTAAATACTTGCCATATGACGATTCATTCCATCGCGTGTTAGAAACGAATGATAACTGATAAGAAATATGTAGCATATACAAAAACTATGCTGCATATAAATAATTTAATCTTTCGACAAATAATAAAAAATCTATCAATCGATTTTATTATATTTTTTAATAAAATTAAATTGTGATTAATTTAAGAAAATTGTTATTCGGTTCTAAACGCTATATAAATAATTATTATGATAATATATTAATCAGTATTTAATTGTTTTTCATTATTAAGTAGCATATTGTTTCAGTATAATATCCAGACGTCGAGTTTGTGTAACTGAAAATTTTCCTTCGGCCGTTGCGTAACGATCTGAACGTGTGACGCAACGTGACGTCAGGAAAATGGCGTCACATGAAATTCCGCGAAAAGTACAGCACTCCATCATTAATGGTGCCGGCGTCGAATATATTAATAGATGAAAATGTTAACTGTTGCATAAAGCAATGTCAATTGACATTTTAACCTCAGATATTGCTATTCCCCGCAATTATGCAGATTATACAGCAAATACTTCAACGGAAATGCAAAAATACAGCCTTAGTATTTTTTTTAATAACCATTCTCCATTCTCCGTCGATTGAAATGTTTAATTATAATATTTTAATGCTTCAACACGTGCTAAAGATACGATATGCATTTAAAAATCAACATATCTATGACACTAGCCATTATTATGTCATGCATTAATTGCAAATAAAATATTTTATTGCGCTGCACAGATAAAAACTGACCGTAAAACTATATAATATTTTATTATTCTAAAATTAAATTAAATATGAATTCCATTATTTAATTATTTCATATCAAATATTTCATTTAAATTATATAAATGCTTTTGTATTGAAAATTACTGAAAAGTGTATTTAATATAGTTGTGACGTCGTATGGATATGAAATTTAGCTAGCATATTGCCGAATATTGGCGGAAATCAATAAACCTATGTACGTATGTAGGTTATTTAAAGGTACTCAAATAATATATACGTTAAAATCTACTTTTGACTTACGCGAAATAAATGTGTAAGTTACAAAAGTAGTGAATATTGTAGGCTACACTTTAATTTATGAACAAAATAAAATATTTCTGATTCCATGGATAGAAGATATGCAGCAACAACAAATTCCAATAAGCCTCATGATCTTTTTCAGGATCTTAAGCGTAAAAATGGTGATAATGGTGATAACTATACATTTACTGCAAGCCTTGGAAAGGTTAAAGACCGTACTAGACAAGGAGGGAGTCTAAATATATTCTAAAATAATATCGAAAGTCTAACAGATATAATAAATAGTCAGGATTACCTACTTAAAAATGCTGAATTTGGAGCTTTTCGCGATTTTTCAACTTACGCGAAAGCCTTTGGAACCAATTAATCGCGCAAGTCGAGGACTTAAAATCAATCGAAACTAGTTTTTCCTTAATTTTAAATATTTGTGTTGGTTTAATTAATTATTTTATTCTATTGACATATATTATTCATAGCCGTAAAAAAATTAAAACGCTAAAAAATTGTACAACAAAATTTTTTGTATAAGAATAGCAATAAAAAATACTAATATACCATGTTTTAATATTTGATAAATATCTTCATGCGTAATTTTCAAATCTCTGACTATTGGAATTATGAGGACACATTAATGATGTATGAATAATTAGTGGAATTATCTCTAGAGCGTATTGATTTCCAGCATGCGTTCAATTAAATTCCAAAATTGCGGATTTTTTTAAAGAAATAATCGCGATAAATAAACGGCGTTTCTAAAAAAAATCGCACAAAAAGAGGACCGAGCGTACACGATGAAAAAATACGATACGGTAAATAGGATTTCTCGTTCAAATTATAAGGCAAACCGAAAAGTAATGACAATATTTGTTGTTTTGTTTTTACGTATTTTTATCCTTAAGTAAAAATGTCAAACCCAGAGATTTCTGCCATAGTCACAAACAGGAAAAAATCAGGGAGTAGGATTTAGAAGTACTACAGCATCAGTTATTGCACCTTCAGATTATTATCTTTTTAAATCTTTAAAGCATTCACTTAAAAGTAAAATTTTTACTTCAGTAGAAGACGTAAAATATGATTCATTTTTTAATAATAAAACCTCAAAAATATACAAGAGAGAAATTGAAATATTACCTGAACTGTGGGGAAAGATTTTAGAGAACAATGATAATTATCGTAGAGAGCTATTTTTGTGTAGTGCTAGTTCAAATATTATTTTCGTCTTGAATAACTGTCATAACTTTTCGGTTTTCCTTATATTCAAATATTTCTCCTCTAAATATACCTGTCATAGCTTAGAGGTAATTACAATCAAATTATGATTGTTAATTGCCAATAAGCGCAGATAGTATTCAGATGGGTGACCATTCTGAATACTCTGAGTGACGCTGGTCAACAGAGGGGTGGGATGAAGGCTGACGACCTTCATTTCACAAAAAAAATAATTGTCAAAAATATAAGCTGGAAAGCGGGCAGCAGCGCTCTTCAGTATAAAAAAACACTGCGGTGCAGAAGGCTGCACTGGAAACCACTGCACTATATATTCCCATGAAAACCATGTCCATGGTCCTCCATAAGGGGAATCATGCACATGGTCACGATCTTCAGAAATGAGGGAAAGTGGATTAATAATCTTATATATATAAAAAAATATATAATATGTAATCGCTTCACGACTCAAAAAAAAAATATACGATAAATTGTGTAAAATGATCTAAACCTTGGCTCTACTTCTTTTAGTTGAAGAATTATTTAATTTTTTAATGGTTTTTTGCCTCCTCTGCAAGGTTTCATTTTTTGAGCTACAACAAGATTCAGCGCATGGGCCTTATCAGACTCTCGAATGGACCCAAACCGTCTTGGTATAAGTTTTTTTTTGTTTTCAAAAGTTTTCCCCTTTCTTGATTATTACTGGCATTGGACGTGTATCTTCTACCACTGTTACATACATACAAACATCCATAAGTGGCCTTCTAACCCTGAGGCGGGTCTTTGCCACCTGGAGGACACTACGCAAACTCCAGTAGAGACATGCTCGTCCCAACCCTTATGCCAGGACTATGACGGTCGTCCACCATGTTATCTAGGCTCTTCAAATACGGATCAGATCACGAATCATGAGCTCGGGAGCCCGGGATTGTAACAATAATAATCAGACGACTGTTAGTATCGGATTTTACCCTATCGACTGTTCCAGGCAAGTAGAGGTAGAACAGTTAATATCTTGTTTACGGTGTCATTTTCTTATTAATAACTGGACAAACAACAACAAAAAAAGGACCCTGCTGAAAAGTCGTGATTTTTCTCTAAATATTTTATTTTATTTATTATAAACATCCAGAAACAGTATATATGTCTTTATATCATTGAAGTTCCTTTGATCTCGACTACCATGCGAGAGTTTGGTAAGGTCCAATGCCCTCAGCGAGTGAGAGCCTTGTGACTGGCAAATGATGATGATGATGATGAGGATGATATCATTGAATAGATTGCCATTATTATTATAAATCTGTGTAAAGTCAACATATGCATAATATCAATTTTTAGAGGATCATATTGTATCAGAAGACTACTAGATTTTCTTTAAGAGGTTATTTTAGCTTAATTAATAATGTCATAATATGACGATTAATATAATGATTAATAATAATTAACATATAAAACAACAACAAAAATGGGGAATTTATGTTTTACTCAAAAAATGTTTATTGTGTCCTTTTATCCATCTTCAAGATGGAAAATGGACTTCTAGAACGCAGTTTTTGTACAGATCAAAGAGAAGCCGAGTTAATTAATTAGTATTTATCTAATATTCTGTTTTTATAAATATTTTTAGATTAGGTGTGCCGCAAAATTTAGAAGTCTTGAAAGATAAAGGTTACCGACCACTAAACTAAACGACTACACTTAATTATTTTTTTACATGTTAGACGTTTCGCTAAAAATCATGTAAAAAGGGATGGAATTTAAAGAAAAATTAAAGATTGGCTCTTCAAATTTAAAAACAATTATCCTTCAGTCTGCGACGCGAGGCGTATTCCAAAGGTTGTATACCAAACAAAAAAAATATCTCATCAAAACAGGACGAACACGCCACCCTTTTGATGCTAAATATTGCCATTTCGTTGATCTTTTATATGAGATTTTATAATTTTATATCACGGAATAATTAAGCATATAAATCCATAGTTATCTATGCGTTATTTTTTCTCGATTGCTTTTTTTTCTTGTTGTTATTTTATATATCTTCTCTTTATTTACATTTTATTTGATATGTTTATGTTTTTATGCGTGATTGGCGACCTGCGTTAATCTGCAATGCCAATCACGCATTCGTTTTATATGAAAGATAAATAAATATAAAAATTGGTTTCCTAAATTAAAAAAAAAGCATTGTGGTAGAGAAAATCGCGTAAAAAAGTAACAATAATACACGTCTAATTTGTTCTGATGAAGAATCTTTTGTTCGTTTTGTGTTGTTGGATAACTTATTATTAGGAATTCTGTTATTCAATTTTGTGTTTTTGTTTCATGAGTTGTTTATATATTTCTTACACGTCATAGCTTGAAGGTAATTACGACAAACGAATTATGATTGTCAAGTTAATTCTAAATGACGCTTAACAGAGGGGTGGGGAGAAGGCTGACGACCTTCATTTAAAACAAAATAATTGTCAAAAATATAGCCTGTGAAGTGGACAGCAGCGCTCTTCAGTATAAAAAAGCACTGCGGTACAGAAGGCAACAGGAAACCACTGAACTATATATTCCCATGAAAACAATGTACATGGTCCTTCATATGGGGAATCATGCACATGATCACGTTCTTCAGAAATGAGGGAAAGTGGATTAATAGTTTATATGAATAATAATAATAACAATATTTAATCGCTTCACGACTTATATGAGACAATGCTGTTTTATATTTTAGCATATTGCAAGCCCTCGCAATTTAAAACAGACATTTTTTCCCATCGTTGATTGGCTATTGTGACATAGTATTCGTTCTTTTTAGTTGACCGTGTTTTTGCCAATACCCAGAGCGTGTTTTTACCAAAACAAAAACCCGAGTTTATTTTAAATCAATAACATTTATATTTAAGGGATGAAATATTTAAAACATACATTATTAAGATTGTTATGAAAAATACAGTGATTTCTGACAATTAAAAATAAAATTCGACTTTATTTGGCCACAAGTCGTTGAATATCGGGCAACACTCTTGTTTGTTACTATTGTATATATCTGATTTTTGCACATTTATCGCGCTGTTGCGATTTTATTCGAGTCGAAAGCATAAGGCACGGCAACCTCTGAATGGCCGGTTTTATTATTGCAATGGCCAATTTCGACAAAGCCCAGTTTCTCGCTTCAACGGCTCAAGAACAATGCACATGCATTATCTGGGAGGCGGGGGAGGGGAAGGGGAAGTGGGGGGGGGCGACAGCGCGAGCGGGGGGAGGGGGACGGAGGGTAAATGTTTAAAGCTAAAAATAGCCTCGCGAATGTTTGAAAACGCGACGATAACGAAAACGCCGTCGAACGTTTATTCGCGGCAATGAATCGATTCGAGCGTCCGTTTCGCATTTAACGCAATTAACGTACGTAATCGGACGGACGCCATTTTGTTTAATAAAAAATCGACGAATCCCACGCGCGTCCGGCGCTCGCTTAGAGAATCCGGTCGCTGCAACGTCGACGCAAGGTCGTTCGTCGGTCGCACAAAGGATCGTCGCCGCCGCCGAGGATGACGGCTCTCGCGCATCGCGATTTTTTCGGCGCATTTTGATATTGGCAGCCGTGGTTTTGGCGAAGGGGGCGAGGGACGAGGCGGGCGAGGGAGGGGCGCGGGGCGCGGGTGGCGGAGTCCATTGCGGCCGGGCCGCGGCGCACGTAGGCCGCCGGCAGCGCCCCTGGCGGCGAGTAGACTTTCCCGCGGAAACTGCGCTGCCCGGCCCCACTGCGCATGCGCGCGCGCTTTAAATGTCAACGGTTTTGGATCTGGTCAACAGCGCGTGGCCTTTATTAAGTTATTGTACATGAAACAGGTGCAATTCACAATGCTTATCGCTATAACGCAGCATTGTATAAATGCATCGAAAGGATTAATACATATTTAAAAAAAAAAACAATAAAATAATAAACCGCTAATTAAACCTTAACAGCACAATTTTCGTCCTTAGTCATTTCGTTTTTTTCCAACAGAGAACTTAATTGTATTTTTTCACAGCCAACTTCATCCTTAAGCCTCATTATTAGAGATACGTGATTATCGCATTTTGCGATAAATGCGACATAGAAGCGAT
>JAGXCT010035374.1:57885-115734 GCA_022495035.1 Philopotamus ludificatus
CTACTCCGACTCCGACTCCGGCCCAAACACCGCGACTCCGCGACTCCGACTCCGATTCCACAGCCCTGAAAAAAACAGTTTTAAATTTGAAAAAACACTAATAATAAAGGAATAAATTAAATAATTAATTCATTTTATTCCGCGTTTCAAAAGGGAATCTATTATAGATTTCCTTGTTTGGCCTCACTTCGTTTATTGTGCAAAATTTGTCGATAACTGTCAAACAATGCATTACAACCAAGTTTTACAGCACTCCCTCTTCTAATAACTCGATGCATTGGTTTTTACCCTTAACTTTCGCCCGGAAACAAGTTCGGACACATAATTTTCCAGGAACGTATAGCAGTCCATTTCCTGCAGCTCTTCATTGGTTAAAAGTTCGATATGTCATTTTAACAGAGTCTGAATATCATCCACATCAACACCTTCGATGCCTTCGGGTATGGCCATTATAAAAATTTCTGATATTTTGAATATCATTTTCATAATTGCAATGAACCTCAACAATTTCATTAAAAAACCTAATATCACATATTTAATTCAAATTATGCGAACAAATGGGAAATTTACAAGGCTTTAAAAATGTCGATAAAGAAAACAATAAATGGTAGGATTGGTTGAATTCTGACCTAGCAACAGACGACGATTATTATTTATTCGTAAATATTATATAATATAAATATTGCATGCTATATTTTATAATATCGTGTTATACAAAGGTCGAGTTTACAGGAAACCCTCCTACAATACGATTGATAAGTTCCTAGAAAATACCGTATTATTTAAGACCAGAAGCTAGTATATAAAAGGGGGGTAGATTCTGAAAACTTATTAAAAACAATTATATATTTAAGTCAATCCAAGAAACTTCATCTTTTTTAATGTTACATCTGTCAAATAATACAAAATATAATTATTTAAATCTATTAACCGTCAATTTAATCATTCTCTTCCTCATCATTGCTCGATACAATTAAAACAAAATTTACTGCGTTAAAAAATTTGTAATTTTGTCTTGTTCGTTATTCCTTTAGCCGCTCTATTGAGGACCCCAAGTTTTTCTCGAATAATTCTTTTAATATAAATCCTACATGTCGAAAACTTTTTGTATTTGTCTAAAAAAAGAATAAATATTATAAATAATCATTGTCCTTTACTGTTTGCAATTGTGAAAAAAAAATAAAAACAACAATATTAGCTTCGGTTGCCACGGGTGCAATGTTTTTCTCGCTCGCATCCGGTACGATGTGCTGAGTGACGCCGTGACGGATGGGTTAAAACTCATTGTAGACCTTCTGGTATGCAGATAGGCAATTTTTCAGTTGCCTTCTGAATAGTCGGTTTCTTTCGACGTAAGGTTCTGTACAGGGGCGCGCCGTTCATATGGCCAGATTGTGCGGCGCACACAAGCGCTGGAAAGTTAGGGGCGTCAAGAGGGAAAAAATCTAATTTATAAAGTCAGCCTTCTTAAACTAATAAAACTAATCACCTACGCTTCGCTAGCTCCAAATGCTTCGGTGTTATCGTTAAGGGCTCCCTCAAGAGGCCGCCGCTTGTTGGCTTTTCCGACGGAATAAATTTCTGTATTAAACCAGCGGGTCGATACCTAGGTGTTACACTAGATGGTAACCTGGGTATGTGGACTCACACGACGCCTTCTTTCGGGCTAAAGACTGCCGCTTATCGCGCTTACCAGGGCCTATAGGACATCGTAAAAAATCGTAAAATTTCGTGAATGGAAGTATTTCCACTTCCAGAATTGTCCCAGCTCGCCAAAAATATGCAAATTTATGGAAAAAAGACAAGACGCGTGAGTAAGATTATGTTCTAGGTTATCTGACTGATCTTTAAATAAAAATGGTTTAATTACAAAAACACTGATTAATGATTGAGTTATGAAAAACTTGAGGACAACTTATACAACGACGACTCTGCTGAAGGGTCTTTTTGCACTTGAAATAACAGCTAAACAACATTAAAAATGATTAATTTAAATTGTAAATGTAGTAACTAAATAAATATAGCATTTTTATTAAATAAAATAAAAGTACAGTGGAACCTCTCATAACGAGCATAATTCGTTCCAGAATCTTGCTCGTTGTGTGAAACACTCGTTATGCGAAACTAATTTTCTCATATAAATCAATATAAAACACGATAATGCGTTCCCATGCGAATTTTTTTTTAAGTTTATTCAAATAGGTACATGCTATAAATTGTTAAAGATCGTAACAACCTGGATAAAAACATTTTTAAAAATCGAAATTAGCTAATTATTTATTAATTTATGACAAATAATTAATTCTTTTTTACTAGAAAGCTGTCTAGAGACATTTGTTTCAGCCGAGTCTTTAAAATTTGGTGAAAATGTGACACAGCGTTATCATTGAATATGTTTGTAGCACGCATAGCCACCTCCTTATTAGGATGATGCTTCTCAATGTACGATGAAACAGTTTCCTATGCTTTCAGCATTTCTCTTATTGCGTCAGAAGATTGTTTCTCTGCTACTTCCTCTTCCTCCAAACTCTCCTTCATAACTTCTTGCTGTGAAATACGATCCAACACATACAAGTGCGTCATACGTTTGTGACTTCCCCTTTATGCGTCACTCGTTATGTGAAATGTCGCTTGTTAAGGGAGCAATTTTTTCACTTTTTTTTTGCTCGTTATGCGAATTACTCGTTATGGGAGGTGCTCGTTATAAGAGGTTCCACTGTACATATTTTTTAAACAGTATGAATGTATTTAGTTGATTAGTGGGATTTCAAACAGTTCGATTATCCGCAATATGCGGAGTTATTATTGTATTTAAATAATCTATTACTTACCAAATCGATCAACTAACAAAATTATTAATAAAAAAATTCATTATTTGTTGATGTCACCAGTAAATTAAATAAATATTTTATTAAAACCGAAATGTCTCAGGTTATTTAAATACAAAATTGAATAAATTCTAATTGATGTGGCATGCAACTATATCCTCGCCTGATCCGTGGAAAAGGTCCTTTGCCCGCGGCTATAGTCGTTTTTGGACCCTGACTGATGCATCGTATTTAATTCATGTAAATTTATGTACATATAACAAATGTATGACGATTTATATATAAAATTTCCATTAATGGCGTATCAATTTCAGATTGTTTGAATATTAATATCTATTTTTTATCTTATTTTAAGGTACCTCATCGTAATTATTAAGCCGAGAATTTATTTCACCCCCAATGTTTTTTTTAATCTCGAAACCTTCATATACATATATCAGAAAACTTTCTTTAAATACTTTATTATTAAAAATAATAATAAAATTATTAGTATTATTTATTTGGCCTTCTAACCCTGAGGCGGGTCTTTGCCACCTGGAGGACACTACGCGATCTCCAGCAGAGACACGTCCGTCTCAATCCTGATGGCAGGACTGTGACGGTCGTCCTCCAAGTTATCTTGGCTCTTTGAATACGGATCAGGTCGCCAACCATAAGCCCGGGAGCCGAGATGTCAACTCGCGGATTGTAACAATAATAATCAGACGAGGCTGGGGCCGAGTCGTATTTAATTTACGGTCTGATCGGTTGCTATGGTCACCTCTTGCAGCACACACGTCACCGAATTGGCCTGGATAGCGGCCTGGCTCCTAATACCCCCGTAGAATTTACGAAACCATGATTGTGCGCGCATGACACGCAACAACACTCGACAATCCATTATTATTTTTAAATCTCTCTCAACTAACGGTTTATTAAAAATATGTTTTATTTTATAGACATAAAAGATATTTGTCTATATAATTTAATTAATTTGGGTAATTGCAAAAATCTTTAAAACCATTTTTGGTTAGGAAAATCAGATTAATTTTTACACGGTTTTAAAATAGTACTAAGAAAACGTGTAAAATACGTCTTACAATGATTAATTACAGAACTATTAAGTTAAATATAACTATAATTTTCTAAATAAAATGTAATATTTTCTTACAAAATAATTTTATATAAAATCTTACCTTATTTTTCGCGAGTTTTGCGTCAACAAATGCGTTGACGCTTATTTAACAGAGTAATAATAATTAATAATACAAATGAAAAATCAAAATTAGGTATGTGGATGTTAGATGTGGATTCACAAAATAAACGAAACTTTGACTCCAACTCTCAGTGGCGGATGGTGAATTTTTGGGACCTGATGATAATTACATTTAGAAGCCCAGTGTTATGACTTGTAGGTAACATACAAATTATTTCGATAATGTAAGATAGCCGCTTAGTAAGATAACTACTTAACTAAGTTAGTACTCGAATCCGACGAAAACATTGAGGGGAATGAAATTCAGGGATTTTTTTTATAACACTGGCCAGGGGGTATGTAAGAGGAAGACACACATTACCCCTTTGTATGTTTTATAAAAATATTTATGTAGGTAGTTTGGCGTGTTGGAATTAATTAATTTAATGCCTTCTATCCTGTGTTGAATAAATAATTATAAAAAACAAATAATATAAATTTCAATCGAACTAAAATAATATTAAAATTAAAATGTGTCGTGCTCTGACACTTGAGGGAATATTAGAGCAAGAGACTCCTTTATTCCTCCTAGATTTCCCTTGCATCTTTAGAATCTTTATCTTCATATGGGCGAATGGCGCTTAGGAGTCTTTCTGTCATGCCATTCATCCATCATAGTCAAATAAATAAATAAATATGAACCAGTGTTATGGCTTGTAGGTAACATACATATTATTTCGATAATGTAAATTAGCCGCGACTAAGCTAAGTAAGTACTCGAATCCGACGAAAACATCGAGGGGAATAAAATTCAGGGAATTCTTTGTAACATTGGCCAGAGGGTATGTAAGAGGAAGAAATCCATTCCCTCAGCATGTTTATAAAAATATTTACGTATGTGAATAAATAATTGCCGTCCATCCATGGAGTTAAAATAAAGAAGGATATAAAAAAAATATTTGGGCTTAAATACCAGCAAAGTCAATAAAGCTATTAAATAAATCCAAGGTGATGTGTTGACAGTATGTATACATCAATTTGGGTGTCAAAAGATCAAATCGGAACAACGAAATCTAAAGGATGCACCAGAATCAGGACGACCTTCTAATTGAATGATGACATATTGAAATCCCTGGTCGAGTCGGATCCTTGTTTAACCATCGAGGAATTATCGCGAATCTCCAAGGTCTTCTGTAGTCACATTTGCAACGCATCGGTAAAACAAATAGAATGGAAATTCGAACACTACACGTACTATCCGAAGATAATAAAGAAGAGCAGAGAAACGCATACAATTCTTAGTTGTCGAGACAAAGAATTCGACACATTTTACACCAAATTGTAACTGGAGATGCGAAATGGATCGTATAAGTTAACATAATTGGAATAGCCACGTGGAGGTATCTAGATTCAATTCTTTGTATCTCTGTCACCAGTAACTGGTGTAGAGATGCGACTATCCCGGGCTAGGTTGACCCGGCTCCCTAGCCATCCAAAGGCAAATGCCGGGATAGTTCCTTGAGCCGTTTCCCATCACATATCCGCTTCCTACAAACTCGCCCCGTCCTTTAGGTCCTAGGCCGTAGCGGTAACGATGAAACTCATTACGGATGGAAGCAATGCCGCACCTGGTGGCTGTTTTAGACTATCGCTAAGGCGTGCAATGTTGGCCTGCCGGCAAAGAGGGCCTGCCCCTCCGGTAAGCCTAGTGGGTCAACCTGCACCTGGATTACGTAGCCAACTAATGTTGTTCTTGGCGTACTCCGAAATGGAGGAGGAAACTCCAACAACGACGAGCATGCGAAGAATGGCAAAGTAAAAGCCATACGAAATCATCATCATCAGTCGAAAAGGGCAATAGTTTTTTAGGATTCCGACTGCAAAACCTAGTTTAACACTCCGAACAGTTCTTTTGAGCATTTGGTGGGAATAAGAAGAATAATTCACTACGAATTATTAAAATCAGATGAAACAATTACTGCAGATGTTTACTGTCAATAATTAATCGAGAAAATAATTATCAAACGTTTAATTTTTTTTAACAGAAAGAGAATAATTCTTCATCGCGATGCAAAACAAGAATGGCCCAAGAAAAATTAAGGAGTTAAATTGAAAGGCTCTGCCATATCATTCATATTACCCAGATCTTATCCTTCCGATTATTTATAATTCAGGTCCATGGAGCATATTTTAAGAAAAAAAGTTTTCCAAATATAACTGAACCATTTAAACGGGTATTTTGATTAAAACCCGGATTTTTTTTTCAAAAAAGAACGGAAAAACTACAAGGAAAATAGAAAACATTTTTAATGAGTAAGATCTTGAGGTATCTGATGCTCCAGCATCATAAAATGTCAGGAAATGACATTTTCGAGATCTAAAGATTTTTTATCCTTTGATTACATGCCTGGAAATTCTCTCTTCCCAGACAGTCAAATACCTGGGAATTCTTTTCGACTCTAAATTTATATTTAATATATAATGAGCCTGATAAAAGAAAAAAGAAAAAAATCTTCTTTCTTCCCCCCTTAAAGCGAGCCGTGGTCTTTCGATCCTTTCTCGCGATCTGATAAATTTTGGATATTGGAAGTAAGGAATTTGGGAGGAGAGATTAGGGTAATGTTGGAAATCAGTTTTTTACCGCTAGCAGTTCCCCACTTAAGTTTATGGGTGTATACCCTATATTGAAAAAAAGAATAATAATAAAATAAAGAAAAACTATATAAATCTAAATCTCTATACAAATCTGAAAATCTACTGAATCTAATTTACTGTCTCGATACAATCCTAAATCTTACACGGAGAACATTTATATTATATTTAATTCACATATATGCGAGGTATGTAATAGAGTTTCAAGAATGTTGGGCTTTGTCTTGAGAAATAAACTGAAATAAAACGATATTGTCTTCAATTCAGCTCTAACTTAAAAGATTCTTCAATTATTGGAGCTTGTTCATTATCATATTATTGCTTAAAACTAAAGACAGAAATTATTTTTTTTACGTTTCTGACTTTTCTAAAAACAAAAATATACAAAAAGCTTATACAGTAATTTAAAAATTTAGAATTCCACTAGGTTAGTGTAGATTTTTCAAAATAATTAATGTACATGACAGTGATATTTCATAAATTCCTCACTCAAAAGAATGCTGTTCTCGCAATCCTGATGTTTATTGTTAAAACTTGAACAATAAAAGCTGAATCGGCCACCAACAACGAAGCCTGCAAACAACCTAGGTAGCCTGAGACTGACTTAATATTGAGTTGAATACAAGATAATATAAAGCATAGTCTTCACATTATTTAATGAAAGAATGATGACATTTTTAACCAGTAAATAGATATAGCTAAATAAACATCGAAAGAAACCTCAAAATAATGACATATTTTCTAGGTATTTTTAACTTCACAATATATTTTTTTTATAATAAGAAATTAATGGCCGAAGATAATTCCATGTTATTTTTATTATCTGAACATATTTTCATTGCCAATTATTTATTAATAAATTAATGCAAATGGATCAATTTCGTATAAATTTCAGATAAAAATGTAATAAAATTTCATATTTGAGATATTTATTCGCAAAATATGTGCAGTAAACTTATTAATGTCAAATGAATCAAATTTAAAAATAAAAATGCCAATTTTGAAACGAATTAAAGCACAGCGATAAATTAAGTTTTGACATTTATTGTAGATTAGAAATTATAATTAATCGGCATAAAAGTTATCCACGAATCTGGTCCCGAGAGTAATTCTAATTTTGATCGAGTACAGAGCGGGTCTGAGACGTTATTTAACATTATTATTTTTAATTTAAGATATATTTTATTACCATAAAAACAAATTTAGATAAATTATCATAATTAGGCTAAAAATTATTAAATAAAAAATCGCATCAGTCCTCGATTTTATTTTTATTGAGTCGTGAAGCGATTACATATTATTATATTTTTTTATAAGATATTATCCACTTTCCCTCGTTTCTGAGGAACTTGTGCCAAATGTATAATTCTCATTATGGAGAACCATGGACATAGTTTTCATGGGAATATATAATGCAGCGGTTTCGTGTACTGAAGAGCGCTGCTGCCAGCTTCCCAGCTTATATTTTTGACAATTATTTTTTTTGTGAATTGAAGGTCGTCAGCCTTCATCCTACCCCTCTGTTAACCAGCACCACTCCTCAAGTTCTCGATTTATACGATGTGAAAAAAAGTGAAAGTTACAAAAGCTGTGAATGATGAGACTATTAACACTGGACCGAAACTTGGAGCAATATGTTCAATAAATTTGTGCAATAAATAATATTTTCTTGGGTCTATATATATAGATCTATTTTACTCTCACCTATCCTTTGAAACTAAAACATATTTTTTGCAAAAAATGCTAAATTTTGAGCTTTTCGCGATTTTCCAACTTACGCGAAAACCTTCGGAACCATTTAATCGCGTAAGTCAAGGACTTACTGTATTTACAATAATAGTTAAAATCAATCACAACTAGTTTTTCCTTAATTTTAAATACTTATGTTAGTTTAATTATTTATTTTATTCTCTTTACATATATATTTCATAGCCGTTAAAAGTTAAAACAAATTAAAACGCTAAAAAATTGGACAACAAAATTATATTTATCTTCTTTTGTATACAAATAATAATAATAAAAAAATAATATGTACCATGTTTTAATATTTTAATTAATTTTTTCATGCTTAATTTTCAAATCTCTGACTATTGGAATGTACCAAATTCATGATGTATGAATAATTAGTGGAATTATCTATAGAACGTATTGATTTCTAGTATTCGTTCAATTAAATACCGAAATTGCGTTTTTTTTTAAATTATCTTATATTTTTTTTAAATGTAAGTTATGAATATGTGAATACCTCAGAATAGATATGCATATTAATTTATTGATAAGTATGTCTGTATCTTCACATTATCTAACAAGTATTTATGGTGGATGTATTACAAGGATAACTTCAATGAATTTTTAGTATGGATATACAGCAAGCAAATATTTTCTCCAATACCCCAATCTGTAGATAAAATATTATATATATGATGAATAATACTTTTATAATTATTGTGTAAAGCAAATTGTATTTTTACATCTAATAACCAAACACACACGAAGCTTATAAACATGTATTTTGTTCTTTATTTTATTTCACTTCCAACATGATAAATAATTAATAAATGTAACGCACGACCGCTGTGTGACCTATATATGTATTTTCTTTGTGACCCGTATTAATGGTCGACCTCTATGTAACCTAGATGTATTATTACGTATATTAAATAACTATATTTTGTATTTGATACTTATAATTTTAACTAAAAATAACGAAGAAAAGACTATTTATTTACACCATTTTTATTTTTTGTGTACCCACGTATGGAGCAATTGCTCAAAATTATATTGAAATTGCTTTTAATTAGACTACTTTATAGGTGTCTAATGCAGGGGTTGATCACCTTTTTTTTTATTAATAGCTTATTTACGAAATTTGGAGAGGTAATATTTAAACAACATAAATTTATTAACTACGAGTAATTGTTTTTGGTACGTATCACCGGACACAGTGTTGCCGACCCCCGATCTAGTAAAACTAGATTTAAATATTAACAAAATACATGGAGTTGACTAAAAACTTTAGAAAACTTTAATTATTTCGCAACAAAATAGTGAATCCTTGGAAAATATGTATATTTGGCCTTTTAACGGATTTCTCGCGACAGAACTGAATATGCTCTGGGAAGGAAAACCCTAAGCTGTTGACTGATAAATGGTCTAGTCTCGATACTTTCGCACTTCTTCCTTCTTTCTAGGGGACTCTCTCTTTGAGGAGGTCTTTCCTATGATGAAAGGATTGTTATTATGCAACAAGGTTAATAATCAGTTGCGATTTGTTATAAGCAGATAATGCCAAGAGAATAGGCAAACGAATATCTAGGCAAATACCCTCCTACTTGCCTGGACACAGTCGCGAGGGTAAAGTTCGATAACAACAGGGAGAAGATATGCGTCCAATGCTAGGAATGGCCAAAGGAGGAAAACTTTTTACAAAAAACCGCATACCAAGACGGGTTGGGCCCCCGCGGTATGGACACAAAAGGGGAGCCCTCACGTCACGTGTGAGACTCAGGTTCCTTTGGCATCGACTGCGTTACCGACCACTGATCTAGTGGAATTAGATTATAAACTAATTATTAAAACACAATTAAAGGTCCTGTTGTAAGTTCGATTGTCATATTTTGCTGTGATGGTGCATTTGTCCCTGACGTATATTGACATTGGTAGTCATACTGGATACATACTTTATTATTAGCTGTCGGAAAGGCTTTACGTGTTTTGGTGTGTGGGAAAAAAAATGCCAATTGAAGGAAGAATTTTTTGGGTAAAAGCGACAATGTTAAGATGCAGATATTCACCATATTCGACACTGAATTCTGACCACAGAATCTAGGGAGAACGAACTGTTGAAGAAGATCATTTTGAAGCTGTCTTAATTGATAACATTTTTTTTAGAAAAATTACAGTCTTTAGTTTTATTGTTTAAATATTAGATTGTCCAGTCGAAAAAGGCATATTTTCGAACAAAGAGTTAAATCGAAAAAAAGATCCTTATAACATTGATATAATGTACGAGTTCCCGAACTTTCCCTACATATACCCTTTTTAATTAAATCATTTTCTTCATGTTTTATATTTTTTAGGCAGATGTGTGCAAAGAGCTAGCTAGCTATCAAATCGCGAAAAAATGTTTTTATTGAAAATTGTACTAAAGTTTTAGGTGAAAATTCTTCAGTTTTTGATTATATTTGAACTCAATTACAGAATTAAAGACTTCCATATAAGGAAGTAGATTATTATAAAGTTCATAATTGGATAAAAAGTGTACTGTCAGAACATTGGGAGCAGTATTTTTCTTACTGATTTTCTTTGAAACGTGTTGTACAATAAAAATGCCCCTAATCATCAACCGTGTTATATCAAAACCGTATTGAGTTTTTTGTAATCACAACCTGTTTTATAATTTCAAATCAAGAGTGCCAAAGGAAGGCATTATATTTAAACGTCATATTTGTGATTTACTTTTTAGTACAGTGAGATCCCTTTTTACGTATTTGAAGGAACTGAAAAAAAACGTGATTAGAGTAAAAACGTAGACTCAAGGTTATTTTTTTTTAAAGTGGCAAATCTGCCGTCAGTTTGCGTAAAACCATTTATGGAGAGATAAGTGTGTTATCAAACGAACATCCAGAGTATTGGTTTGCCAGATTTCTGTCTTGAAATTTTTCATTGCAGGATGAACCGGGTCGTAGCAGGTGTAAAACACTAAATAACGATGCTCTACGAGATGAATCCTGGTCTCTATTGATTCATCAACATAAACACTGATTATGACATATGATTACTCACACGTCTATGTATATATTGGGTTTACCGGAAAGCTCTTTCAAGATCATGTTAGAGCAAAATCCTTTTTTGACAACGTCGGAGATTCCAAAAAGGCCTGATTCAGCTCAACAAACCATATCGGACTATATTCTGAAACCAGGATTAGTGTGGAAATATTCGAGATGATGCCACATGAGTTAAGTGAGAAGAATTTGAATGATCGAGTCATCATATTCACATCTCTACTTGGACGAAACAAAATCGAACCCTTCTTGGACCGGATGATAACTGGGGATGAAAATTAAATTATCTATGAAAACATCGTAAAAAGAAGAGCATATTGTGAATCCGGAAAACTTGCCCCCTCCACCTCTAAACCGAAGTTGAGCCTGAATAAGATAATGTTGTGTATATGGTGGTACATTCGAGGACCAATACATTTTGAGCTGTTGAAACCGAACGAAAAGCTAAATTCGGAGAGGTACTCTTAGCAATTGAATAGTTTAAAAACAGCACACCAAAAAAAGAGATCGGCGATGTTCAATAGGAAGGACATCATACTGATTCATGATAATGCTAGGCCACATACTGCTTTGAGGACTCGTCAGAAACTCTCAGAGCTAGGCTGGGAAATACTGTCGCATCCACCATACTCCCCGGACCTACCATCCTCCGATTATTATTTGTTTCTGTCCTTACAATTTTTTTTGCATGGCAAAAAAATCAAAAACGAAGAAGATATCAGACAAGCACTGGTTAAATTTTTCACCTCTAGGGATAAGGCATTTTTAAATTTTCTCATAAACAGAAAGCACACTTTTTGGAAATAATTTTAATTTAGTTTTGAAAATTATATCCATTATATAACCACCATTTTGCTCTTTATACCGACGCGCTCTGTCTAGGGCTTAAATCAACACCTGTAGTAATGTTTCTTGGCCTTTTCCCTCAATTTCTTCACGGATGTTGGCGGAAGTCATGTGAGCGTGGCAGGCAAGTAATTTCAGAATTTCGAGAAATTATCCTTCTCCCAAAAAGTTGCCTTAAGAGGTTAGTTGTAAGGCGAGCTCTATGGGCAGTAGCACTATCTTACTGCCACAATACTTCTGGTATGTCCAAGACTCCAAATTCTCCAAGATTTCTCGATACCTTTCGCTAATGATGGTTAGTGCGTTTTCTGCCTCATCTTCAAAGAAGTAAGGTCCAAGAACCCTTTCTGCAGTTACACCACACAGGCTGTGCTTTACCAGGATGCACCAGGCAGACCCGGTGGACTCATTCTTGGGCTGCACAGTACAAGAATATAGTACGTTTGTTAACAAATCCGTTTGATGGAAGTGGGTCTCGTCGCCCATAATGAGATTGTTGAAATTAGCTTGTGCCTTAATTGTGGATATGGACGGCATGCGCTTCAATCGGATTCCGTGTCGGCTGGAATTCCATATCGCCGCATATGAGCATCGCTGAATCCTCCGGGTAGTTTTGGGGCCATCTCCAGCTGCTGGTTGCCGTTAAGTGAAGGGCTCTTCTTCAATGAACCGTTACGCTGATGTTGTCACCGACTCGCGTAATCCTCACGAACCTGGTGTGCCGAAGGCAGAACGAAACAGTTTGACATGCGTGGTGGATTTCTAACCAAAAGCTCTGATTAGCAAACGCTGCGGCACATTTGGCGCTATTTACCCTTTCATTGCTGAAGAGCCTGTTCTGTTGACAGCCAGCCAGCAGCGGGCTCGGCATGCTTAGTACTAATCACGTCAGGTCTGTAGAAACGCAACTTCGAGAATAACCACAATGGTATGAAGCAATTCATATCTCATTACCAGCTAACTGGTGTGAGATGCGACTGTCCGGGGCTTCGGTTGGCTCACAAGTGTTCGGTGTGCGGATGGTTATGGTGAACTGCATCACATTTCCGCTTCCTAAACTCGTTCAAATCTATGGATTTCCCAAGGAGCCAGCGGCGGCAGGAAACTCGTTCGTTGGAAACAATGCACCTGGTGGCTCTGTTTCGAATATCACTTCGTGCGATATTGGCTGCCAGGCCCGAAGGCCACCCTCTGCAGAGCTTCGTGGATAAACGCACGCGCATGGATTACATGTAGCTAAATGTCGTTCTTGGCGGTGGCTCCCGGTAACCGCGACGACCGGTATCCAACCATACGAAATCATCATCATCATCGTTTGTTTTCTATATAGAATTCGATTATTTTAACACGTTGCTCAGTCGTGAATTTATCCAGAATTAATTTCCAAGGATAACGCTTTAATAATCTGAAATCAAATTTAAAGAAATAATTAATTCTAGAAAGTTATTTCAATTTTCAATGTTGTTGTGACTTTTGGGTCATTCTGTACTAGAGCAAACGCACAACTATGTTCCAAGCTGACACTATTATCACGTAAAATTTATAAAAAAAATATTTAAATATTTTTAAAGCATAAAATTGTTTTAGGAGGAAATATGTGCAGCAGCTTGCCAAACGAAAATAAAAAAAATGGCGGAATATAATACCAACGTGAAATAAAAAGCTGTCAAAGTTGGTCATATCAAATTTCGTATTTGACGACTCAATGATTTTTTTTAAATGTGAAATTTATGCTATTCATATTTTTATTACATACTTTTGTATAACAGAATTATTGGAAACTGTTTCCCATCTTCCTTCAGGCTTTTGAATCGAAATATTCGTTTAAGTGGTTTTAGATTTTTCAGGAAAACTGTGCTACACAGGCCTGAAGAGAATGTAATCGGAAGTAGCAAGGTCTCGGGAATATAAAGGGTGCTACAATACAGCAGAACCTAACAAACTCAACTGCCGAATTATTTCTGAGACTATTCATGCTTTATAAGGGCGTCCAATATCGCGGTGAAGAATTATTCCCTTTCTGTTAAACAAAATTGGACATTTGATTTTGATTTTCTTGTTTAATCTTTCCAATTGTTTATTGTTTGTTTCTCCCGGTTTTAACAATTCGTAATGAATTATTCCTCTTACATCCCACCAAATGCACTAAAGTACTCTTCTGAGTGTTAAATCGGGCTTAGGGGTCGGGAATCTGATTCAGAGAGATCCATTATCTTTTTCGACTTATGTTCTCGTAAATGATCCATTTCTCATAATAAAAAGGGTCGAATTCTTTGTCAATAACACCAAAGAATTCGATGTTTCTCCGTTTTTTTTTGTTATCTTTGGAAAGTACGTGCGATGTCCAAATCCCCATTCTATTTTTTTTTACCGATGTGTTGCAAATATGATGGGATTTTTCGATGTTTAATCTCAATATGTCAACATCAAATTTTTAAATTACTATTTTCAGAATTGAACTTTATAGGGCAAATTAATTATTTTGGATTTTTTTTATTTTTAATAAATTAAACAAAAAGCGTTCTCGACATAATATTATGTTTTTAAGGTTGATATTTCTATGGGCGCTCATGGAAATATAGACCTTAAAGCCGACTGGTTAATATATTAACCAATTTCAGCCTTTGCCCTATAAAGGGTTAAACCCAAATTTACGTCTGCACTTCACTTAATTCACAAATTTATTGAATAGCTTTAGTGGTTTTGCTGGTATTCAAGCCCTGGTCTTAAAATAATTAGCATACAATGTCTGATGTATCCTTCGTCAATTTCTAGTTTCGACATTTTACCCTTAATAATAATATAAGTTGTATTACTCATAAATAATGACAAACTAAGCAAAAAATATGGTAACATGCTTTATTAACTTAGCCGTGCCGATGGGGTCTATTTGGGACCCCAAGTTTTTTATTGTTCTCCAATAAGTTATCTAATAAGTCTAAATAATAAATATTTATTTATTAGCATTTTTATTCGTTCAGTATTGGATGCGAGCAAGAAAAAACATCGCGCATGTGCGAGTGAAACCGCATACGTGTCTCAGTGTGACGCGAACTCTGCGGCGCATTAATTAGTAGAAAAATTCAAAATTTGGTCGTTATTTTGTATTTTTCTTCTAATATATATCAAGAATAACTACTTTTATTCTTAGAATAATCCATTTTTAAAAAAAAAAGTCAAGATATTCATAAAGAATTCGTTAGTATCTCGACTTGTAATGCTTTGCTCTATTTTCATATTAATCTAGCCGTGCCGATGGGGTCTATTTGGAACCCCAAGTTTTTGATTTTTCTCGTATATAAATCTGCCCAAACTTTTTGTATTTGTCTAAAATAGTCTAAAGAATAAATATGTATAATCATTGTCCTTTATTGTTCGCAGTTGCGAAAAAAAATAAAAACAACAATTTAATTTTACATCGCTCCGTACCGGATACGAGCGAGAAAAAACATTGTTAACAAACAAATTATGAAGCATATCATGAATAACGGTTTTTATTCTTAGATAAATCCAATTTTTAAAACAAATGTCAAGGTATTGTAGAAGTATTTATCAATATCTTGATTTTTGGGGTATATTTTCATACAAAATAGACCCCATCGGCCAGCGGCCTTGGTTTCGAGCCGTTTTCACTAGATTTATTTCGTTATTCCTTATCAGTGGCGGATCACTCCTTAGGCGCATAAGGAGCGCGCCTAGGGCCTCAAAATTCAGCTCTCAAACCGATTTTTTTTTTACATAACAAATAAAATGAACAATATAACAGTATTCTTTAAATTTAATCGACAAATGAATAATCCTGGCTATGCATGGCTACCCTAACGGTCATATTTCGAACCCCATTATCCACGAATGCAAGGCCTTGGGGCCTCGGCATACAGCTCTGCAGGAGTGGGGCCTCGGCCCTCAGGGGCCCCTACATTTTTCTATAAAATAACAAATACATGTAACATTTAGATCGCTAATATCAGTCATCGAGAAGATAATAAAAAAAGAAAAAAAAAGCAATAAAAATAAAAAAAAAAAATCTTTCTATCTTTTTACATAAAGTGAAATTAATTATGCATCCAAAACATTACAAACCGAGTAAAAAACGTGTGCGTATACCACACATTATAGAGTGTAGGAGTAGTGAAAATATTTTTAGGGTGAGGGGCCTCAAAATTTAATTGCGTCTCAATGTTCTGCGACTGTTCCTAATAAATAATTTTATTGAGTATTATTTTTAACATCATAATAATAAATATTAGCTCAATGTACACAAGGGAATTAAATAAAAATATAAGATGAATAAAAGATCGCATTCGTTTTCATATCACTATATATTCACAACGAAATATACATTAGAAAAATATTTCTCTAAATCGTACCATTACTATCTCGAAACCATACCCACCCATTACATTAATCTTAGAATCATACGAAAATCAACAAACAAAGAAGAGTATCATCGGTATACAATTAAATGCATAATTAACTAAAAAAAAAAGATTGAATTATCTGTATTTCTGATAATTTACATGAAAAAAAAAACTCTGGGATGAGGGCGAATTATACTAAAACTTAAACATATAATTATTTTGTACAGAGGATACATATTATGACTTGATACTATAATAACATATAGTTAATAAGCGTAATTGACATATATTATAATTAACAAAAAAAAAATATCATATTTTATCCTCGACGTACTGAAAGAATGAACAAAACTTGTACGACTGTTGTTGTGTATCGAATTAATCATTGCTGAAAACTATTATTTTTTATATTTATATTTATATATATAACCTTGAATTATATAACATAATACCTCAAATATTAACGTCATAATTAAATAATTAAAAAATATATGGACACCCCTGGACTAGTTGTTGCTTTGTTTAATTATTAATTATATAATTCGTACTTAATTATATTTATTTTTTATTTAGCAATGAGAGGATTGAAATTAAATGTTATGTTCAATGCGGGATGCTGTCCATTTTATTGTTATTCTACGTAAAAACGGAATTTATTAAGTCATTTATATTTAAATACGCTCAGATCGTATATGAAAAAAAATAATGTTATTATACAAGAAATAAAAATTAAGATCTTCGCATCTTTATAGATTATTATTATTATTATTATATACAATATAATTTATACAAGATATTATCTTGTTGTGGTACAGTCGCGAATTCCGTTGCCGTGACTGTACGCTTCATTATGGACGTATTTCAATATTCGAGGATGTTAATATATTTTTATTTATTGCTCTAGTTGAGCCAAGGTTACGTCACAGTCCTCTGCTGCAAGGACTTTTTGATGATCGTCCAGTCCTCCATGATGTCCTCTTCTTTGAGCATATAAACGATGTAGGGGCCGTTGACTGTGACTGCTTTCCTGCGTCCTCTCGATCTGACCGCAGGCGTAGATCCGCCGGCTAGAGAGAGGTTCGCATTCTGATGCTCTTCTTCCAGTTTCCGGATCTTCTCCATGATCTCGTCATGGATCGCGTCCCAAGCCAGACTCTTTTCGCTCTGCGAACAAAGAAACAGATTAATTAGCTGATGACGTTATCCTTCAAACATACTTAACACAATGTTGTGTCGAGGTCCACGTCGGTCACTCCTTATCTCTCTCTTCGATAGATAACGCGCAGTCTCATTAACAGTTCTAATATATATATATATTTTTTACCATTCCTAAAACCACGTCTGTGACGCGTTTCATTCTAATATGCACGAGCATTGTGAATTTACACGGTCGCCGTGGTAGTAGTTGCCCGGGGTCACGTGACGCGGCTCTAATTTACCTCAAAATTTTATAGGCCCGGTTTCAAAACTGTGGGACGCGCCCGGTTCATCTCGTGAGATGTTTTATAGAGATCGGAAGTTGTGCACGCATAACCTCAAACGTGAAATAATCAAAATGGCCGCTAAAAATGAACGTTTTATTATTTTATACAGTAAAGAGAGGTTATGCGCACATAACCTCAAATGCGAAAAAATCAAAATGGCTGCCAACGCATTTAAACTAAATGTAAAAAATTAAAACAGAAAAAAATATTGATAAATGAACACGCATAAATAGGATAGCAACTAGTTTTAGGGAAAAAACTGTACTCGGGAAACGTATCATCTCAAATATTAAATAATTTTGGGAGGAAAATGAGATCTATTTTATAATTAGAGGTTTTTATTTATATATTATGCATATTATAAAATAAATAATAAATGTTCTAAATTATTGAAGAAAATATTTTTTTTAATTCAAATTAAAACGTTTAAGAACCGATAAATATAACGGTTCGGAATCCTGGTTTTAATAAATCCGTATTGGGAGTATATATAGTTTGCAATGGTCATTGAGATGGGGGTCATCAGCCTCGACATGTTGTCGAGGAATGACACAAAGAAGTTCTCGGAAAATCTACTATCCGAATACTATTTCTGCATAATTATTATAACGTCATTGCTACTTATGATCAGTGATTACGCATAAAATAAATGGCTTCGAAACCGTTATTTTTTTTTATTTCGTTCCGATTCAATTAACAAAACATTATTTGGTTGGTATTTTTTTCAATTCCGCTAATTACAATTTTTTATTGTCAGAATTGTCGGATTGTTTATATCGGTTTATTTAGAAAAAAAAATAAAAAACCGTTAACCGAAATATAACGGTTCGAAGCCCTACATTAAACCTGTTAGATTTACAAAAAAAAAGATTTTTTCCCTCCCCAAAAATGTCATAGTTTATAGGAGACGCGTCTCTGTTAAATATATGATTTATTAAGTATTCAATTAAATGTTTAAAATGCGGAAATATGCGGAATTTCGCAGGATGTATGTTTAATTATACATTTTTTTATTGCGTACACTTTCCCATGACGTATTTTGACATCAAATGCTTATTTGGGGTTATCTAAATCATTTCATGAAAAATTGTAAAGGCATTTTTACGTCGGATTTCTTCTCATTCTTCAGACTTCTTCTCATTTCCAAAGATGATAAAAAAATATGACGCGATTGCTAACATTGAGGAAACAAAGACAGAATTGCTGAAGGAGCTAAACGCTAGAAAATTCTAATATTTTTAAGGTCAATTTAGATATATCGTAAATCGATATTTATTGATAAATATTTCGAAATCAATGCTCTTTGGTTGACAAGGAATTTTGTAAAAAGCAGCGATTTAATCACTTCTGTGGTCAACCTCTTGGAAAAAAGTGGGTAATTGTTCTCGAAAGATCAAATTACGACACGTGTC
This sequence comes from Philopotamus ludificatus, assembly GCA_022495035.1. Lineage (NCBI taxonomy): Eukaryota > Metazoa > Arthropoda > Insecta > Trichoptera > Philopotamidae > Philopotamus > Philopotamus ludificatus. The sequence goes on from JAGXCT010035374.1 coordinate 77,430, forward strand.
ACTCAACGCGCGCGATGCGTTCTCTAGATTGGTGGGGGAATGGCCCGAGCTGGATTCGGTCAAATCACTATAAAAAGTTTCGTGTACGATGTGCCCGAATCCAGTTCGGGCAAATCACTGTGTCAGCAAAATACCTACCCGAGTTGTATTCGGGCAAATCACACAAGGGGTTAAACGAAACGCTATAGGAGAGCTGACTGTACATAAAATTGCTTTCCCAGAAGTTTTCAGGGCTGACATAAGCATGAGATGTATCTGATTTTTGGGGAAAACATTAATATTGATAAATAAAAAAAAATAATATATACAATATATCAGCATTATAAAAACGTATTAATAATAATATAAACTTAAAAAAAATGTGTTGCAAACATCTGTAAGGTGTAAATGTGTCGTGGGATAATAAAAGATTGAAAATCAATGATTAAAAGCTTAGACCTTCTTGTGGCCTTCTAACCCTGAGGTGGGTCTTTGTCATCTCGATGACACTACGAGATCTCCAGCAGAGACACGTCCGTCTTAACCCTGATGTCAGAACTGTAACGGTTGTCCTCCAGGTTTTCTTGGTACTTCGAATTCGGGCCAGGTCGCCAGCCATAAGCCCGGGAGCCGAGCTGCCAAAGCGTGCATTTGAAGGAAGGTTAGATCAGGTCCTACGGGCACCTTTTGTAGCATACACGTCAACGAATTTGCCTGGCTCCACATAATTCCGTAGAATCTACAAAACCATGATTGTGCCCAACCACTATCGTCGTCTCGTCCAATAACCACACGCGACGACACTCATATTTTATGATACTTTAATAAGCAATACAATAAAACAGAACATTTTCAGCAATGTCATAGAAAAAAATACTAACCAATTTTTATCTGCGATGTAAAAAATAGGCTGTATTTTTATAAAAAACTTTGTGTTGCATTATTTCGCAAATCCAATATTCGACAAAATATGTAATATAATTAGCATCGTAATGCATCGCGGATCTATTTTAATAATTTATTACACCTGCAAGAGCCAAAACGACGTCGCCACGTTGTTTATTAAAAACGACGATGACATTCCGTACAAAATTATAAATAAAATGGCACTTTGTTCGATATTTTGGGATATCTTACGTATAGAATAAAAGCTTTGAACATCGGAAAAAAAATGAAACTGAATATTAGCAAAGCTCTTTTAGTCAGAATTGCGTGTTGTGCGAGCGGCACGGCGTGTTGTACGCGGGCGGCCATTTCCCTGCAAGTTTGAGGAGCGCGCGACAGGAGGGTGAGCGCGTCAGGTGCGCGGGGCGCGGCGAGGCGGGGGCGGGGGGAGCGGTCCGTCTCAAGGTCAGGCAGCGCATCAGGATAAACCGAGCAGGTCACCGTGGCTCTATCGGCCGCGCGCATGCGCATGCGCACTCGCACTCGCATTCGCTACGAATATTAAATCGCCCGTACGATGCATCGTGAATCATGGCGTATTCCGGGCGACGCCAACCAATGGCGCGCGTACGAATATTTTGCCGATTTGTCATGTTTCATACTTTATTATTTTATTACTGTTAAAATACAATGCGTGGTTGGCATTACAGAGTGATCCAATTCGCCAAAAAAATGTAAAAAAAAAGTAAGAGTAGCTCCGAGAACACCTGTCCTCACGTTTGGCGGATGAAAAAGCACACGCGAACGAGCTCGATGGTAGTGAGGTGGCGCCCATAAGGGCAACTCGAACAGTACAAGGGGGTTATGTACTGCACCAACCAACAGCTTGAAGAAGTGCTTTGCCAAGTAGATCGAGAGTTACATACACCAGGCAACCCTGAATCCATACACTGGGGTACACCCTGGGGTAAAAGCCAAATTTCATCGTGTAGAGATATCTTAAGAATTTCTTTTGGATTTTTTCTAGCCTGGGGATATTCGAAGCGTCATAAGGCGCCCCCAGACGATAGCTCCTGATTCAAGCAAGCTCCGAACCAATGTATCTTATAGCAACCTTATTACTAAGGTGCTATGTATGTAACGAGAATTTCTCTAGACAAAGCCCAACATACTTGAAGCTCTATTACATACCTCGCATACATGTGAATTGAATCTAAATTTAGAGTCGAACAAGGTCTTTGATTGACGACTGTCTGGAAAGAGTTACGTTCCCAAGCATGTAATCAAAGGTTAGAAAATCTTTAGATCACGAAAATGTAATTATCCGACACTAAGATTAAGACGATTAGTAGATCCCCATTCGAGCAAAGAATTGATATTCAGCTGCAGCGAAAGGGCATCATCTATTGAAGAAACTGATTTATAAAGTTTTAAGTCATCTGCAAAGTGTGAGAAATTACAAGAAAGGACATGCTGTGTGTCGTTAATAAATGAAATAAATGATAATGGTCCCAAATTAGAACCCTGTAGGATTCCAGAAGTTGCATCGTAGACACAGGGAGTCATGTATCACGTACTGTTTCCTTTGGTTTAAATAAGTAGAGAAAATTGTACGAGATTGTCCGAAAATCCAAAACTATTTAATTTAGAAATGAGTCTAGTGTGGTCGACTTAATCAAACGACTTTTCGAAGTAGCCCTTAAAAAAAAATATTTTGATTTTAAAAAATGCTAGAGCCTCGTTGTGCCCTAGACGTAATCATAATCCTTTTCACATAGCTTTCTTCTAGTTGTTATGGTTTGTAGGTAACATGCATATACTTCAATAAGCGACGAAAACTATGAATTCAGGGAATTCTTTATAGCACTGGCTTTATAGTTGTAGTTATATGTAAGAGGAAAAATTTACCTCTGCATGTTTTATAAAATTATTTATGTAGGTAGTTTGGGCGTTGGAATTAAATAAATTTAATGCCATCTATCTTGCGTTGATAAATAAACAAAAAAATAAATTTCAATAAAATTGAAATAATATTAAAATGACCAGTGTCGGAGTTTGACACTTGGGGGAATATTAGTGTGAGTGACTCATTCCCCTAGCATCGTTAGAGTCTAGAATCTTTCTGCTATGCCATTCATCCATCGTAGTCAAACTAAATAAATAAATAAAGATATAATTCGAGTTCATCATTCAGAGTCTGTATTATCATAAGTTTCTTACATGCGAATAAATTTGTAGCTGCCCCGTTGTAAACAAAGGTTGCTCATTCCTGATCTATATGGTTTGATCTGATATCCGATTCAATAAAAAACTTTATTTTTATTTGTTAAAAAACATGGTTGAAATTGTTTGCTAAAAAATCTTTTGGGCCAATACGTCTGGCCCACGGAGTGGAAATGGTTAACGAATCTACATTTTCCTTATCAGTCCCTTCAAAAACGGGGTTCCACCGTATATCCAATTGTGACCCCTGGGATTTTTCAGCCATTGCAGTGATGAGGTTTGTTTTTGTTATAAACATACACTGGCTTTTGTGAGCACAATTCTTTTTGGTATTTCTTTGGGTTTATCCAGTTCATTCAACATAATTTTCCAAAGGTTGAATTACGTCTTTATTGTCAATTTCTAGATTAAGTTGTATAGCAAATCGTACTATAAAGTTGGTTCTCTTCGACTGATATACTTTATCCAGTTAATTTAACTGCTTTAATTATTTTTCTGGAACCAGTTCTTCATCAGTCTCAATCAAGTCTTGGTTTGTGAGTTTCTCAACATTTTTTTTTCCAAAGGTTGAATTACGCCATTAAATGCCATTCATACAATGTTCGACCATACGTCTGATAGATATTTTTATTGAAGATGTAATTTTTCTTAAATTCTTTCAATGCACTTTGAAGATAGCGATGCTCCCTTGATCCATCAGTGGAATTGTGGTATAGGAAAGCAATAAACCACTTAACTAAATATATAATGTAGTCAAAGATGAGACAATCGACTGCATTATCATATTTATATAGTATTTTGACGCATTTCAGGGAATATTTTCCAAAAACTGAAGAAAATCGACATCCGGCTGTCCATAATTTAAATTTAGTCAATGAACATTATTTAAAAATTCAATTAGTCCAAAAATAAATCACAGAATGCGGAAGAAGAGCTGACGAATAATTTAAACAACATTTCCAGTTACAGTTACGTGTATTATCGAAATTCTTTTCCACATATGGATGTGAATTAATATTTTTAAAAATTAATTAGGTTAATGGATATGACAAGTAATATAATAAGTAATGTTAAAATTGTCTTAACCTTTTTAAGCAGTATGTCCACACATGGTATAGTTGTCCTATACTGAGCTAGATGAAATATACGAGTTCACTAATCATAGGATTAACAAATATTTTTCTAAACTACACAGAATCAATTTAAAAAAATGGACGAAAGAAAGTCCTTTGTAAAAATAAAAGCAATTTATCGTAAATTATGTAAAAAAAAAAAAAGAAAATTAGACCATTGCGAGACGCGTCCTATTTTAAAACGAAAAATCTAGGGATTTAAAAAAAAGTTCAAACATGCAATCAATAAAAATGATATACGAAGTTTAGCATATTTTAAAAAAAAATAGCATATTTTTTTGAAAAGTAATTGCAAAAAGGTAGGCCACACCTGTAAGAATGATTTAACGTCACAAACATCTACCAATCATTTGAGAGCTTTTTTTTTAAAAAGATACAGAACTTTTTCAATTAACTTTATTTCAAGATATTTTTATAATGCGTCTTATAAAAGAATATCGCACAATTTTACTCAAAAATGGAATATAGATAAAAAAAGATCTCGTTATTCATAATGTATTAATAAAAAGAGCAATATTAAACTTTTCCACTCCGTGGGCCACGCGTATTGGCCCAAAAGATTTTTAGCAAACAACTCGAATCATTTTTATTTAATTAAAAAAATGGTTTTTTAATCAGATATCAGATCAAGTCCTATCTTTTAATAAATTTGTAAAATAATATAATGAGAGTAGCTCATAGATTCGGCTAAAAGTGGACTCTGTCTCTGGAAAGAGTAAAATACAAAACTGCATATTTTTATTTTTTTAATGAATTATTGTACATATTCCCAATGTTTCATAGAGTTGACACATTTGTTTCAAAGATTATTCCTGAAAAATTACAACATCAAACGAAATATATTTAAAAATCAGTTAAAAATATACATATTTAATGCTAAAATATTTTAATGCTCTATAATCTGTCAAAACGAATTATGTATAAAGAGCGCTGAAACTATTTTGAGACCTTTTCAATTTATTTTCGCTGAAAAGAAAATAGAAACAGATCATACCTCGACATCAACCATAGAACAAAGGAATCGAGAATAATATACACATTATAAATACCGAGGCTACCGAGGCCGATAATTATTTCCATTATTTAATTATTATTTAAGCAATGTATTAAAATATATTATGAGTATTAGGTATACCGGTTAGTTCTATCATTTTTTTAATCAAAATAAAGTATTACATTTATTAATATTTATTGAACAATAATATTTACGTTATTACGATTCGCTTCCTGTTGATCTACACCATTTTTTCTAGAGTGCTTCAAATCATTCATTTGTCTGTGGAGGAACTGAGTTGAGAAGTTAAGGACTAAGGAATCCAGTTAAGGAAAGGTTCGTTTTTATATAGAGGAAGCATAATTGTGGAAATGAATGACATTTATTTCTCCATTTTAAAAGAAAAATGCATACAACTATCCAAGTTTCAGAATATGGTTGAAAGGTACCTTTAAAAGGACGTACAAGAGGAAACGGTATTTATCCAACTTTAGTATATAGAGGAAAATACCTTTGGAAAAAGAAAAAATACCGGCGTACTTGCAATGAAACGAAGAAATATGAAATTTATTGCGCTCTATAAGATGCGATATTTCTAAAATTTTCATCTTATCATTGCATTATTAACTAAGAAGTGTTATGCTCAAAGGTAATTCTTTTTTTAGAATCTTATACAAACAGTAACGAGAATGGTAAACTCAATAAGAGCTGCGGTAATGCAGCACAGATTATTTAAATTACTTCTACAAGTTGGTGCAGAATTTGAAGATTTTATAATCAACACAGAAGAGGCGAGCTTGGTAGGTAGAGGAAAGGTATTTAAGAGTTTTTAAATTTATTGCCACAGGTGAAAGAATTTCTATTGAGAATTATAGCCGAAACCTTGATTAAGTGAACTTGGCTTTCAAACTGATTTAACAATAAAATTAAAGGTATTCATTCGATTTGAAAATCCAGGGGTAGAAATCATCGAATTGGTACTATAATAAGTAGGGTAAATGCATTTAAAGCATGGAAATTGCAAAATGAAGAAGGATAACTTAACACATTGTGATAGAAATGCTACCACCCATCAGTTGGACAAACATTTTAATTGAATGAATTTAACCCTTACCACTCTGTTCGAATTTAGTCGAATCTATGAGTTACTCTCATCATATATATTTTTACGAATTATTAAAAGATATTCATTGGGAAAACGAATAAGAAGCATATATAGGGTTTGATCTGATATTCGATTTAATAAAAGACATTATTTTTTTAATTAATAAAAAGTGTTTGCTAAAAAATATTTAGGGCCAATACGTCTGGCCCATCGAGTGGAAAAGATTATTACCAAAAGGACATTGAATCACATCGTAACGAAGAAAATATCTGCAATTTAGGGAATGGAAATAATTTACCTCTCTTTGGGCGATTGACTTACGGTTTTTTTCTCTTAAATTTGTTCAAATGCATAACTTTTTATAAACTAAATATATGTATAGTATTCATTTGGTTTAAATCAATGGTGGTAGTGTCGATGGTACTCTTTATTAACCGCTTCATGCTCTCGAACGAGCAGTGCTCGCGCGCGGCGCATGTATCGCATCGCGCCAACCCGAGCACTGCTCGCCAGTTGCTACTTGACGCTCGTAGAGATTTACGCATATCGTTTGCTCTCTTTTAACTTCTTTGGAAAAGAGAAAACATATATATATTTATTTCATAAATTCTATAAATTATTATTTAACATGAAAATGGAGGAACGATTTTTTTCTGTATTAGGATGAGTATTTTGTTTTTTTTTATTGCTTTTATGCTTAAATTTGAACTTTTTTTGAACTGAACAACTATTAAATTATGTAAACTCTTTAAATAAAAAGTAAAATAACCTAATGTTTTTAGTTGTATTTTTATAAAAAAAAAGCCCTAGCATGAAGTGGTTAACGAGATATTTAAAAAAAAAGATATTTTTGACCCTAAACAACAATGGCGGCAGAAGAGATGAAAGAAATTCAGTTACGCTATTTTATAATTTAAATTTTAACTTGAACATAACAGCAGCTAAAAACAATTGTGATGCAGTTAAACTAAGTAAAGCAACAAATGTAATTAAAAATAATCGTTTCGGATATTAATATACCTCCTACATCAGTTCACAGGCATTTAAAATAATTGAGAAAGATGTCAACTAACGGTATACCTCTAAAAGTGTCAGAAGGAAAGCTTTAAATATAATGATTAGAGATCATAATGAATCATTTTTTAATTATATTGTCACTGGAGATGTGAAGTGGGTTCTGTACGTCAACACAAAACCAAAGAAGTAGTGGTTGAACGCTAATCAGCCCCCAACTCTTACCCCAAGAACCCGTGATTTATTATGAAATGTTGGATTATGGGCAGATAATTACGACTGTGCTTAGCTAGAACGTTTGAAAAGACTCTTGACTTTAAAAATATCATCCCTTGTAAATCGAGGAAGAGTAATTTTACCAGGATAGAGAAATATACGATAGAAAAAAATCAATGGATTCCCTGGATATTGCCCCAAGCGACTACCATCTTTTTAGATCAACATTTTTTAGAGCAGTATTTTTTTTAAAAGGATATTAAAATCTGCTTTTATTATTAACAATTATTTTTTAATTGGATACCAAAAAATATTATTAGATGTAAAATGATTGTATAAAAAGGTGGTGATATTTTCAAACCGAATAACAACAAACGCAAAGATATTACGGAATAACCCAAAACCTAAAATCAAAGCCAATTCAACGAATGTCATATTACGAGTTCCTAGTATAAAAGATTACAGATCCCTGGTCTTGACAATATCATCGATAGAGATAATCTCCCAGAGTTTGGCTTATAGCCAGTGCCCGCTCGTGGATAAAATATTTGGGGGTGCTGCGGTAGATTAAAAGTATAATCCGCTCACATTTTATTTAATATGTAAAAAAATAAGGTGAGGTAAAAATACTAAATAATATTAACAATAATAAAATAAGTGACAGGTGGCACGTGGCTATAAAAGTTGTCAATCAGTATGGCTGGACCGAGTCGCAGCGCGACACGCTGCTTATCCCCCCACCCCCCAACGTCCCCGCGTCCATCCAATACATGACACCGGTAGCGCTGATAATCAGCCAGCGCTTTACCAATCTTCACTTTACCAGTTTACCAATATTCTACACACTTCTTTAACATTTTTATACAGAATTAATACAGAATGCAATGGATTAAATGAGCTTCATCAGTGTATATGTGAATATGTATACGTGAACGAAACTTACTCAACTGAGAGGATGAAAACCATTGTTTCAGTAAATTCAGAGGAGCAAAAAGGATTCAAAATGAGATAACATTGTTGGAAAGAACTTTCCGGCAGATAAAATATTTTCATCTGATCATAGATTCAGATAACAATATGAATTAATACAATAATACATTTATAACACGGAATTAACTAAACAAATAATATTAAAAATAAGATAAGCTGAATCTATCGTGGAAACGATGTTTACCACATTTTCTATTTGTTCATTCAGAGATTGATAAGTTTTCATCGGGTTATCACAGCACATGTCTGTATCGCAAAATTATAATGAAAAAATGAGAATCTCTAGCAATGGCCGATTAAAACTGTACAAACAGCCAATTGTGCGACATTGGCCCGGGTCCAACTCAACATCCACACATTTTTGATTTTCGCCGATGGCGATGATTTCTGAGAAAATTTCAGAAAATACATATACACTCATATCGGACAAGTCGGCTTCTACAAGTTGATTTTGCGGCTCAAGGCCACAGCAAATTAACTGATAACGACAGATATATTTTCAACGATAACATTCAATCCGTGCGAGATATGAATATTATTTATATAATAACCGAGAAGCGTTGCCATTTTCATAAAAATGCGCATTCGCAAAACGCGCATAAATAATTGCAATCGTTGCTATAATTAAATTAACGCACACGTTGAAAATCGTATGACGATGTGGTACATTTTTCGAGCCAGGGTTTCTCGCTTACCCGCGCGTTGTATCTAATAAAAATTCGCTTTTCTCATAATTATTTAAAATCAATCTCGAGAATATTTCGCCGTTTTCACAATGTTGCTATCGATAATTATTATATAAAAATGACAATGCTAAAAAAATGCATAGACATTTTTATTAAAATACTAAGAATGTGCATATAATATCGTGCATAATGCTTTTAATAAATTAAAACTGTTAAGTAACGAGTACCATCTCTCAGCCCACTTAGTTACAATCTGTTGCAAATAAAATCAATAATCAGACGTTAGACGTAATGCATCTTTGAACGTATGTGTGTATGAATTTGTATATTATTATTATAGAGATTTATGTGTATGCGTATATTATAAATAAATGAATTTTAATAATCATTGTTTTATTTATTTTTTGCATTTTAAAAATGCATATGTTTATACAGTGGAACCTCTCATAACGAGCATAATTTGTTCCAGAATCTTGCTCGTTGTGTGAAACACTCGTTAAGCGAAACTAATTTTCTCATATAAATCAATATAAAACACGATAATGCCTTCCATGCGAAATATTTTTTTTTTTAACGTTTATTTGAATAAAATTGCATGCTTATAAATTGTTAAAGATTGTAACAACCTGGATAAAAACATTTTTAAAAATATAAACTAGCTTATTATTTATTAATTTATGACAAATAATTAATTATTTTTTACTAGAAAGCTGTCAAGAGACATTTGTTTTACCTGACTCTTTAAAATTTATGGAAAATGTGACACAGCGTTATCATTGAATATGTTTGTAGCACGCATAGCCACCTCCTTATTAGGATAATGCTTCTCAATGTACGATGAAACAGTTTCCCATTAACAAGCATTTCTCATGTGCGTCAGCCAGATTGTTTCTCTACTGCTTCCTCTTCCCTCCCAAACTCTCCTTCATAACTTCTTGCTGTGAAATACAATCCAATATCACACAAATGCGTCATACGTTTGTGACTTCCCCTTTCTGCGTCACTCGTTATGAGAAATGTCGCTCGTTAAGGGAGCAATTTTTTCACTTTTTTTTGCTCGTTATGCGAGGTGCTCGGTAAGAGAGGTTCTACTGTATTAAAAAAAATAACATTGGAGAAATAAAACACTCATTAACCGATCGGTCGCGGCGGCTTGAAACCATCCGCGTCGTTCGAAGGGATCCATTTATAATGGAAAAAGACCCCAAGGATTTCAAGTCAAGATATACTGATGATATTTTTTTTAAGAAATGGATTGCTCTAAAAATAAAAAATATTTTTTAAATACTTCAAAATTTGGTCGAGGTTTTGGGTTTTTTTACCAATTACTATGAAGCGTAAATGACACGCACATCCGACTATGTCCTGCCACAGACTGAGGACATGCTACCGTTAGACTAGCTGCCAAATTCTCGCGGCACATACTCGATGCATAATGGTACTGGGTGCGAGCGAGAAAAAACATCGCGTCAGTGGCTACAGAAGCGAATATTGTTTTAATTTTTTTCGCAATTGCGGACAATAAAGGTCAATGATTATTTGTATCATTTATTACAAAAAGTTGTGATAAGTAGGGTTTATATTATAAGAGTTATTATATACAAAAACTTGCGGTCCCCCTTAGACACCCCATCGGCACGGCTAGGTGTATAAATACTATTAAAAAACTGCAAAAGATCATGATTGATTACGCCTAGGGTATAATGAGGGACATAGGATTTGTTAAAAGTCAAAATGTAAAATCTTTGAAGGGCCGCTCGAGAAAGTGACACAAAAAATATGTTTAATAGGCATTTATAGTCAGATTAGCACTATGGATTCGGATTTGGAGTCATGGAGTTTATTTAGAGTCATCAGTATTTTTCGAATCTATGAGTCAAAGTCGTAAAAAAAATATTCTTATTAAATCCCATATTTTAAGTATCTGTGGAGGATATATTTTTCGTCCTTAGATTGTTAATTATGATTTAAGAGCTTCCATGAACGCTGAAATAATAGTATACTATTGTTTTATTAATTCTAACAGACAGAGTGGAAAGGGCTAATGAATTTTGTTATTTTAATTAGTTTGAATATAACTAAAATAAATAAAATTAAAACATTGGTTAATTCATTTGTGATGGTTAGATAAGCATAATAATTAAGGTAAGTGAGGTAATGTAAACTGGCAAGCTAATAATATTAAATTAAATCCTATTATTTATTTAATTTCGTATTATTTTTACACGAATTATTTATAACTAAAGTTATAAAATGTGAAATATCATTTGATATAAATTTTTAAGACACTTTCAAATTATTAAGCATCATGATGAATAGAAGTTTTCATCGCAATGATATTAAATAATCAGTGTAAAAACGTAATTAATCATAATTTTGCTGAACGTGTCATTGAAAACCGCGCAAAAATAGAATTGTTGCGGTATATTATGTATATTTTTTTAATACAGTTCACTAAAAACAGTTTTTAATTTATTTCGGAAATGTTTAGAAATAAATAGATGAATCTTATTAAGACTTATTTACAATTATGTTTAAGTTTAATGATATAGTACGATGTATAATGTCGTTCTAATTCAATATAATTTTAAGACTCAATAAACTCAATAAAATAGATATTTAGTTTTTTTTTAATTCAAAACTCTCATTTAATTATTTCGACCTTTTGAACTCCTATGACGAAATGGACTTTTTTTAAACTTTTTCCACTCAGTGGGCCAGACGTATTGGCCTAAAAGCTTTTTTTAGCAAAAAAAAATAAACCACCTTTTTTTCTATATATCTTTCATTGAACAGGATATCAGATAAATCCCTAAAGATGTTTCTTATTCATTTTACTAATGATTTTTTTTTTATATATTTGTAAAAATACAATTAATGAGTAAAACTGAGATTCAACCAAAAATGGTCAGAGTGGAAAGGATTAAAATAGTTTATAGCTAATTTTTAAAAAGAAAACTCTTCAAATATCTTTATCAATCATTTGTTTTATATGTGCTAGTTAAAAAATGATTAGAACAGAACCATAATCTAATATCCACGAATATATCGATCTTTGGAAAACGATGAATTGAGATTCCACTATTAAAAAGTTCACTTAAAATGTTTTAATTAATAATTTCTAACCCTTTTAACATGCATTTTTTTATAATTAAAAAAAAATATATCTTTTTGAAAAATAAATGAAAAGCGTACATTGAACTGAATCTGATATCCCATTTAATAAAACACTAATAAAAACGATAAAAACTGATAAAAACTCGTTTTTATCATTTAATTATGTTAATTAATAATATACATACTCTTATGTGTATATAATAAATATACACATAAAGTCCTGAATTTATAATAATTGTATGAATGGACTGAGAGTTAATTATAAAATTATTTCTAGAACGTTTCTAAATGTACATTTTTAATTCTATGAACCGTATAGGACTAAGAATGTACATATTTATGCCAGGGCCTGGAATTAATTCCGTTAGTAATTCTATAATAAGCATCGGAATTATTAAAATCAACAAAAAAATAATAATTATATTTTTGTTGTTGTGTTGGTACACTTGTCCCTGACGTATCTTAGCATTGAAAGCCACATTATATCCTTACATTATTGTTGGCTGTTGAAAATATTTTACTCGTTTTTTTATACTTGACGATTTTATTCGTGGAAAAAGAAAACTCTATTCTATTTATTCCTAAAGATTAAAAAAAAACATGGAAGGACGAAAGAATCACTAAAGGATCTAAACGCCATTTTGATATATGCGTTCGAGAAGTACACGAGTGTGTCATGAATAAATAGACACTCCATATTACAAACAATATATTTAAAAAAAAGGACCTCCAATTTTTTTTTGTTTTTTTTTGTTTTGTAATCAATAATTAATCAATCCCTCTTTCTAGTCCAATAAAGGCTTAATACTGCTTTGCATGGTATTCTCCAATGAACGATGGTCACTTGAGGGATTTTAATCCATTTTACAATTAAAAATGTCATTAACTTGTTTTTACATATTTGACAAACGTTTTTGATTGTATTATATCTGTAGATTGTCCAGTCCAAGGCAAAATATGGAGAATTTGATTGTCTTTACCAGGTAGTTGTTCTACGGGACCTATGGCGAGGAGTATGTTGTCAAACAAGTCCATCCTCCAAAACAGCAATAATTTTATCGAAATTTAAAATTCCATCAAATAATAGTTTTACCAAATTTTACGCCGAACCATCACAACTACTCCCAGTTTTTCGCTAATATTATTAACAATTAATATAATAAGTGTCAAAAGCCATGTGGTTTAATTAAGCTGCGAGTCAATAAGACTGAGTGAGTCAGTGAGACTGTACAGAGTCGCAGCGCGATACGGCGCTTAGCGGCGAGACTCCCCCCGCGCTCCCCTACCGACCCTCATCCGTCCAATACCCGATGCTGGTAGCGCTGACAAGCAGACAGCGCTCTTGCACTACACCGCGCGGAGTAACACTGCCCGTATATACACATACCAGATTTTTGTATACATTATACATATTCAATAGACACATAGATTAATATGATTCCCTCAATATGCTTAGGGGTGCTGCAGCTCCGCAATGTATATGGACGAGTCGCCTCTGCTTATTCCTCTAAATTTCAAGGTACTTTGGACAAAAATATCCATTACTTGGTTTGCAGAACGCCTTTATATCCACACTCGTCCGCTATCACTAAATTGGCAGTATCGACTTTCCTCAGAAAATGATACGTGTTTCTAAAAGTCTCTAGTTTGTATGTGTATTGTTTCGGGAATTTAAGCAAGAGGTTTTTTGCAACTATTTATGAAACCCTACATAATGGAGATTTAATTGCACGGTTTTTTGCTGAAAAAACCAACCAGGTATATTCGATCTTTGAGAAAATGTTTTTCGATAATCTGGCCGCGTGTGGAATTGTCAATCTCAAGCGATTCTGGTATCCAAGACCTCTCGGAAATACAACTGATTATTAATTCTTATTAAACAAGGGCCTTGGCTACCTAAAACAATTGTTTCGAAGATTGCCATGTTAGAGTTGGAGCCACCAGACAGACTAGTGTACTTCGAAGATTAGAATAGGCGTCATAAAAAATTAAAACACAATAGTGTACTCTACTAAAGAGTCGCTTAGAAGATATAATGAGTTAGATACGAAGGGTTAGAATTACTCGTGCATATAATATCAAGTCGATTTTGCAAAATAACGTTTGGAAAGTAGGTCAAGATCGTTTCATGGAGCATTATTGCATGTTTATTGGCACAAAATCTGTTGCTGAATATTGCTGACAAGGATATTTGTAGGAAAATAATATTTTCTTTGCATAATGCAGACAGACGATCGATATACAATTTTCCGCGAAGGTCGTCCGGCATAAACCTTCGACGAGCATTGTGCGGGGTCCTTTGCGATAATTTGCTGAAACGCAACGTCACAAATTAAAAAACGGTCACATATCCACGCGATCGCAAATTAGTCCCAATTAGCGAGCAATTTTTCAGTGACAACAAAGTGCCACGGCACTAAAATGAGCTCGATCCGTCCCGCAAGAGTCGCTCGGCGAGGTTTCACAACAGAGTTACTCTATACCAAAGTGACCTCAATTCGGGGCGAGCGTCACTCATTGTTGTAGCGAGTCTTCACCTGGTGTGCAACAACCACTACAGCCGCGCCAAATCTGCAATTGTGGGGCCACGTTGTCTTTTTTTTTTTTTAGAAATCTAAAACAAAAATTCGGGCGAGGAGAGAGACGGGTCAATAGTTCGCGCGGCACACTGGACTGATTCATGATGTCGTTCGCCACATTGCAATGTCAAATTTTGCATATGGCTCCGTGACAATATACGCATATAGACATGACGCAGATCCGCGTCTCACTGCAACCGCCATTGAATATTTTATTTTATAATAATGCTGAAATCGCATCTGTTCTGGCAGGTGGGTATGTGTGCATGCTTAGTATAAATAGAAAACAATGGCGATGGAAAATTTCTCGAAACTGAAATCCGTTTCACTGATAAAATATTGTTTTCCGAGTTTTCTTTCTAAACAAATATATAAACAGTATCAAGATTAAGCAAATCTTTATACAGCGAAAAACAGTTATAAAGGGACCGATTGAAAAAAAACGTAATTAGAGGGAAAACATAGATTCGAGATTGGATTAAGACCCTCAATATGCCTCATAGCATCTTCTTTTGGTGAAATTGGATAGATTAAATTTACTCCTTCTTCGCCAGATAATTCTTTGTTGGATAAGAATTACGTGGATGTGAATGTCCACTAAATCATCGATATCCATAACTTCAGATGTCATCACGTTAATGTCGGGGTCCATGTAAAGTTTCAAGATGTCATTTATATTATATTAATTTTAAAGATTTTAATATCGTCACGCATTCAATTAAATGTCTATAAATCGATTTGAATTTTCAATTTTTAAACGTAAATTGCGGGAGATAAAAGACGTTAACGAGGTACTAAATGTACTGGAATAAAGCGGGGTTGTAAAAATTGAAAGCGAATAGCGGAAAAACGTGAATACCGGGCACGTAAAAATGGGTCTCACTGTATTAACTTAATATCTGAAATATTGTGTTTATCTGTCCATGTTGGTTTAGCTTTAATAACCGTGTAAAACGAAAAGCCGTTGTTAATCGATTAAGACCGCATTTAAGAGGCTTGGAATTAGATATACCATGGATGTCTAAATTACAGGTTATTCATAAAGCTCGGTTTTAGCCTGTCCAGTTCATTTATCTAGAAAAAGTCTGGACCTAGAATGAAAAATAAATCGTAAAAAATAATAAAATTAAGAGAAATGTAATATATTTTTGTTTATCTATTATTAAAAGCATAATTATGTGAAAATAAAATTAGGGGATGAGATCGCCTGAACCCTTCCCGTTATGTTAATGTCTTCTACAGAAGCTATTCAATATTTATTAAGCAGATTGTGTTATTATACACCCATCCCTCGATTTACGTGATATATAGGTTCCATGAAAAGCCGCGTAAATAAAAACCGCGCAAATAAAAAATCATAAGATACGTATATTTTCTGGGAATATAATTAACTATTATTATAAAAATAATAGATATATTCAGATTATATACTAGGGAAAGAGCGTTGTCTGCTCGTCAACGCTATCAATATTGCGTATTGGACGGATACGGGCGGGTATGATACCGAAATGCAGTGGGGGGGGTCTCATTGTCAAGCGAGTCAGCATACTAACTCATAGCTTCCTTAAGCACTTATTTTATATTGTTAATATTATTTAGCATTTTTATCTCACCTTATTATTTATATTTTGAATAAAATATAAGCCAAATATATATTTTTTATTTTTTAATATTCCGCAGCACCCCCAAATATTTTACCGACGAGCCGCTACTGAATATATATCTACACAAGGAATACCTTTTTTAATATTCATAACCACAGCAGTATAAATATACCAAATTTCTAAAGAAAAGAATTCAACCTAGTTAATTTCGATAGAAAATCAAAAGTAAATTAGAGTTATTCATTATTTTAATTAATTTCTGAATATTGCATATAAATGTTTTATTACTTGTTGATTTTTATGATCTATGCATGCTGTAGATCAGGGACCATCAAACTTTTTAGTTTGGTAAACTAAAAAATTGTATTTAATTTAGAATTATAAATTTAATTATTTTTTTTACTAACTTTTAAAAACTCCGGTAGATCAAAATCAAGTGTAAACCCCCATTAATCCGTAGGGATGGGTGTATAAATTAAAAAATATACTAAATAAGTATTAGAAATTTAATAATTGGTTTAAATTTTATTTAAAAAAATCTAAAAAATATTAATAGATTAGAATAATATTTTTACTCCATTTTAAATATTAATGCTGAGATTTCTGCAATTCTGCACAAACAAAAATGCATGTAGGACGTTCTTAACAAATTCTAGCATTAATAAATGTGAGCGAATTTGTAATACTAATAAATCTCACAAAAGTAGGGCCCTAGTAGGCCGCAGATTTCCCACAATTTTAATAAACTGAAGATTTAATTTAAATACGTATTTTAAAATATTTAGTATGCCTAATTAAATGCATTTATTTGAAAAGTATTATTATATTAGCATTGCATTGCTAATTTACAGCTATGAAACTTTCAGAATTAAAGTTATAGAATTCAGCTCTCTAAATCTTAATTAAATGTACGTTTATTCGCATCTTATGGTTAATTAAATCAATTTAAAATAAAGATATGCACTGAATCTTAATCGAGAACGAATAAATGCAATTGCACGTATGGCGAGAGCACCTCTGAGATTACATATAACACGAGGGGATAGAAAATCCTATTGATCTCTATCCGGGGCCTACCCTCAATGGGGCGATCGACTGCATCTGCCCCGTCGGGATGCACCCCTGCCAATTGTATCGCCGGAAAAAAAAATGCAGTGCCATTTCAATAGCAACCCCCTTTCGAATCGCAACAGCCTTACTGGCAACACCCTCGTCTAGCGCACTCTAGCCGTAGACGAACCGGTTATGGCCGCATTAATTTAAATCGCGACCGTTTGGCACAAGAACAAAGAAAATCGAGCATAACATTAAATATCAATTACGCAGCGATATTTTATAATTTATTAAACCGACGCATTACTGGACGATTATCGACTTATCGAAAGTTGATAGCGCGCTAAAAAAATGATATAATCCCACGTTAAACTGTAAACTTCCGTTAATCCAGTTATTCTAAATTGTCGTTAAATATTTATAATTTGAGATCGATTGTGAACTCGTTAGACCGGATAGTTTTACATATTCATCACAATTATTGTACGAATGTTCTATATATCTGATATTTGAGACTATTCGAAGGAATTCAAAGAATTGGTATTGAAACTCGGTAATCTGATATATGTATTTGAAAAAAGAATAACTCGAGACTCGATTCGATCAATAATATTTTTATAAAACATTGTAAATTACTAATTTTTAAACCTTATATTTTATGGTAAATAAATATTTTTATACCAGATTTATTTTATATAAAATTTTCAGTATTGATTGATTTTTATGCAGCTTTATGTAAACGAATGCGCTCAATTTCAGAATTTTACGTTAATTACATATCTTTCAAATCTGATGATGAATAAGTTTATTTTAGTAACAAATAATAACATCAAAATCTTTTAAAAATAAACGATTTAATTGTTGTTGAGTCTGAAGTCTGTGGAGTCATTTAGAAAATAAACGACTACGATTCTGACTCCAGTATTGTACCAAAATCCAATCCCGACTTAGTTTTTGTATAAATTAAAAACTGTTAAATAATCTTAGTAAATCATAATGGAAACCGTGCGTGCCGAAATAATTATATTTTATTTTATAAAAAAAATATATAAATAAAAACTGTTAGGATAATTTGAAATTATTTATTTCGCTCATATTTTTTTAAAAATATAATAAATAAGGCGAATTAAAAAAACTAAATAATATTACCAATAATAAAATAGGTGACAAGGGGTAAGACATATATATTTAAATATTCTCGTGGGTAAAACACTTGGGGGTGTTACGGAAGAATAAAAATTAAAAAAAGCATATTTCAAATGAGACTCGAGGTATGGACGGCGAGGGACTGTTCCGAGTCGCAGTGTAACACAGCGCTTAGCGACAGGAAACCCCCACCCCCCCCTTGGACTCCGCTACCAGCCCGCATCCGCCCAATACCCGACGCGTAGGCACGGACAGTAGTTTTTGATTTTTCTCGAATAACTCTTTTAGTATAAATGTCCCGAACTTTTAGTATAGGTCTAAAAAAGTCTAAAGAATAAATATCAATTATCATTGACCTTTATTGTCTGCAATTGCGAAAGAAAACAATATTGTTTTACAATAACATATATATTATGAATAACTATTTATTTTCATAGAATAATAATCCATTTTTTTTAAAATGTCAAGGTATTGTCAAAGAATTTATCAATTTTTGGGGTCTATTTTCATACAAAATATACCCCATCGTCCAGCGGCATTGGTTTCCAGCCGTCGTGACGTATCGGCTAATAAATATAAATTATACATATATTTGCGTATACAAAGACATATATTTAAGGTATAAAAATATATTTTTCCTCAATTTGCTTGGGGGTGCTGCAGCTCTGCAGTGTGTGTATCCTGTATAGAAGTGGATTAGGACATTAAATATTTTTCTATATTTTCGATTCAATGACAATAATATATGTATACAATATGGTATTTATAGACAAAAATAAAAAAGCATATTAATTTTAATAAATTATAAAACCAGGTTACATATTTATTAGAATTGATAAAAAAATAGGCTCTTAAAACATATTTAATAATTTAAGGACGAAGAATATATGCGCTAATGATATTAAGATTACGGGATATAAAAATGATCATTTTTTTACGACATACTATTACTGCATAGATTAAAAAAATACTAAAGATTCTAAAGCCAGTGATTCTTAGAGCGTCATTTGGGGGCGTTTTAGAGGTCCGGGTTTATATTTTTTTAGCATTTAGGGGGTGCTGCAGGAGCTCGAGTGGGCGTTGTGTCGATATAAAAAAATAAGGTATGCTCAATTGGTACTTCACAAATCAACAAGTTGTAAACATACAGTTGGCCCTCCTATAACGTTTCCTCTTAATTGTTGTTTTCTACAAAAATCCCTTGTCATTCAAAGAGTATTGACGTTTATTTCGCTCCTTCCTTTATGTATTATATATTTACGAAATATGTAATTAGACCTTGCAAATATTGTCATTTTGTGGAAAACGTTATAGGAGGGCTGAGTTGCCACACTGACGCCCTTATCAAAGATATAATACAATTCAAAGACTTGTAATGCCCACTTGGTTAATTAATTCTTTTTTTTTCAGACGTCAAAGTTTTAATCAAAATTTAAAAGTGCAGTTTATTGAGCTAGAAAATGACTGTGAGGTCAAAATAATATTCAATCAATGCGATTATGATGCTTTTTGGGTTCGTTTCCGCCATCGATACCCTCTTCTGTGGAAAAAAGTAAAATTACCCATCATACAGTGGCGCCATTTGGAATTAACAGAGTCTAGTCTGATTTTTTAGACGAAACTATCTATCTATCTCATTCATTATTATTTTTAAACAATTTTTTTAAATCAAAAAAATTTGAAAGGAATAAATAAAAATTCAGCAATTAATTGAAAATCCGGAAAACCTTGAATATTACATCAATGTATATTAAAGCAAATAATTCGCTATCAATCGACCTTGCAAGATCAATAATTAGAAACGGAGAACTGTGGACCAAGAAGGACACAGAATTACAAAATTAATAATTACTGCAATTAACACCATTACAAACGTCAAATCTGTGCGCATTCGTCACAAAAAATCCATTGTCCTGATTGGTACGTTCACGATCCAAACGAATGTCGGGATAATTCCGATGCAACAGGGCGTGGCCGACGACTTCCACATCATTCCTTGAACCATAGCGTCCGGAAATCTATTATTGGCACGATGATTTACTATACCCCATAAATAAATACTTAATTTTTCTTATTAATCTGCATTATTTGAATCGACTTATCGTTTCGACTTATGTTTAAATAATGTATTTACAACTAATAATACAATGCAAAGCGTATGAAATGACTGAAAAATGCAACTGTATATAGAATATTTAGATTTTTTCAATGAGTTTCATTGAAAGTCCTGGAAAAGCGACTCGATCGAGCTGTAACAGCTAATCGATGACCTTTTTTGTGTCGGTATTAATACTCGAATGCAGAAGTGCTTGATGATAAAAGGTGACATTGAGCAGCGGCTAGCAGTAGGCGACACAAAAATAAACTGTGGCTGGCACGCGACCAAGCAGCGTCGTCTGCAGCCTTCCTGAGCGACGCTGCTGACATCTAGTGCGCGGAAGAACTTAACATCTGCCCATCGTGAAACGATTATGCGACGCAATACGTGACAAACGTGTGGGGGTTATTTATTTGCCAATTGAATTCATTACGAAACGATTATGGCGATAATAAGCCTCAGTGTTAGAAACTACGTATTTTTTCAGAAATCGTTCAGAACGAAATATCTAACTATAACTCGTCAAGACAAAGGAATCGTCGATTGAATCGTTATTTTCTCAAACAAATTATTTTAGTTTTACTCTATTAATTGGATATTTCAACATCATAACAATAGTTTTCATATGAAAATCGCAGTCAATTGTTACCGAATGTGAATATCATGGTTGGAAAATTTGCGTGACCCCGTGAGAGGTGAAGGACGTGGGGTTAAATAAACTTTAACCTCTTCCACTCGGGTCATTTTTCTTCAAAATCTATCAGCTACACCCGAATTAATGCAACATGATATTGATTATAATCTAAAAAATCTCTCTTTTTAGATTTTCTATCAAATCAACTCTTTTTTTCCACGATTTTGAAATAACACGGTCCAAAAAAATAATGAATACAGTCAGCCCTCCTATAGCGTTTCCCCTAAATCGCTGCTTTTTACAAAATTCATTGTCAACCAAAGAGCATTGTTTTTACCTTTATTTCGCTCGGAAATGTTTTATGGATTTATGAAATATTTAAATTGACCTTAAAAATATTAGTATTTCGTAGAAACGATTAACAGTATACGTTATAGGAGGGTTGACTGTACATATTTTTCTACGAATTATTTATGGGAAAACGTACGAATTATTATAACACGATTTTTGAACGACACTATGTTTGAATAAACGGCATCGTATTTATATATTTTTTTACACGGTTTTAGGTGGAACGTAACCACTGAGTAAAAAGAGAGTTGTGAGTGTATATTGTATTATTTTTCATACGTATGTATAATATTTTAATATTTTATTTATTTGGTTTTTATTATAACCTTATTTTATACGATTTTCTACACTACAATGTTGTTATTTTAGATTTAGGGAACCGGTCTTCGATTTTTGTGGAACGTATTTATTTAACCCTTTTAATCCCAGCTTTTTTTGCATAGAATATGCGAAGAATTCCAAGCAATTTTTTGATAAAAAGCAATAGTTTTCATTATTTATTTTTTATCTCAGTTAATGATTCGTTTAAAAACATAATTCTTTCTGTGGGATGTATGATAATATCTAATCTTCATATATGAATAAAAACATAAACAAACAAAAGAAAAAAATAATTATTCTTAAAACAATTAAAACTTTGAGTTTGAATCATTTTTAACCTAAAAATTAATTATTTGATGTAAATAAATTAATTGGAAATGAAAATAGAAAATGGTTTTAAGTCAATATATGAAAAAATAAAAAATGGACACAAAAATAATAGTATTGTTTCGCAAAATTAGGAAATATCATGAATCCTTCCAGAAACTAATAAAACCTTTTTTTAATAAATTTGTATAAAGGTTTTTATAATTATTTAATACCTTATAAATAATCTAATCAGTTTTTTAGACAGGGGTTGCGAACATTTTTATATAAAATAAAATAAAATGGTATGAACAAAATTCTATTTGCATGTTAAAAATCAATAACTCGACATAAGCTGTTAACATTTCACCTCATAAAACATTAATAAAATAAATTAAACGAAAAAAAATATAATATATAAGTTTTGAGGCCGATGATCGGCCCCTTGGGAATTTTCGCATGCACCAGTTGGGGCCGATGATCGGCCCCATGGGAGTAAAAGGGTTAAAAAATTATTTCAAATTAACAACTATTAAAATTTAATAATTATTCTTGATCAAAACTTTTGTTTGAAATAAACAATATATAAACTTAATTGCTTTATATTTAAAAAAAATGGAATCAGCTTAAATATAGTATATATATAACATTAATAACCCTAGGGTGACTAAAAATGCAAATACTCAAAAAGTGCATTAAAGTGGCAATTTTTTTAGTAACATTTTCTCTGTAGTACTATAAATACTTTTACCCAGGCGGACAGCGATAACATTTAAAAATCTGTCCAAAGTTAAAATTTTAGTTAATCAAACATTTTCGCCATTTTTTTTTAAAAAAAAAACGATAATATAGAAACGTAATTACGAACTTTTTAGATATTTTTTAAAAAAGATATTAAAAGATAACATTAATGTGCAGTTAATTGATACTTTGATAATATGTCAATTGCATTCTTTGATATTGCTAAACTTTAGAACGTCATATGACTAAATAAAGTAAAATTATATTAGAATTTTATCACACATTAAACCTAATATTTTTACTATTATTTGCCATTTTTCTTTTTTTTTCAAATCGAATTTTCGTAATGAGCGTGTTGGGTACTAGACTGCATGATCCATCCCAGCGTTTAGAAAACAACTGCGTCGTCCGAAGGGGGTCTATCAGGGACCCTAATTATTTTAAGTCAAAATATTGATTCACTTTATAATTTGAATTTTTTTTATAAGGATTATTCTAAAAAAAAAGCAGCACATATCACTCACACGTCTCACTCGCACTCGGCACATCGCACCGGATGCGAGCAAGAAAGGCATGGTAACCGAAGCTAATATTGTTGTTTTTATTATTATTTCGCAATGGTAGATAATAAAGGACAATGATTAATTATAAAATTTTACAGAAAAATACGAAAAGTTTGTGACATGACATTTAATTATAATTTCATGATGTAAATTCAACTTTTTAGTGGCATATCTTATTATTCAGAGCAGCACTGTTATGCATAAGCAGTAGGGGAAAACCACTGCACTATTATCCCGAGGGAATTCTATGAAAATATTCCATGGGACTACGAATAACTGAACCATGAGCTGAAACGAGCAAAAGAAAAAACATGTAGTTATATTTTTTGCACAGACCCCCCGAAGCGAACTATCGGAAATCCGGTTTAATATTAAAAAAAAAAAGAAACCACACGTTCATCAGAACGAGGGCGCCGAAAATCCTGGTGCCGTTCAATTCCGAATTTTCAATCAAAACCATATCTGGTTTTTCACATTGGTCCGCGATCGGAAAAGCTTTTACCAGCGGGGATGATTGATAGACGAAAGTTTTCATCCCCTTATCCGCGAATCATGCTCTCGCGGCACTATCACTCCCCATGAACACACACACCCACTCACTGCCCAATCAGCAGAACTTTCTTAATTAATCTTGCTCACTGACAATCTGTTCATATATGTAAATGTATTGTTTGGTTACTTTTGCCACCGCTATCACTTATATAGATAAGAACAATTATTAATTACCCAGTAGCGTGTGCGTTCGAACCCGTTACAATCAACCGAGTTGTATTTGAATAATATAATATATACATCAGATTTTATTTTACACGGTATATATACGTAATATTTTAGGTAAAACGGAAAGAAATGACATTTTTTCAGGTGCGTCACTTTAAAACCAGTTTGTCACCGGATGCCGTTGAGTTAGCGCGTCGTATTTGGTATCATTTGGAAGCTCTGTTTTTACTCTTGCCATGTGTATATTTCTTTTATTTTCTTTGCCGTTGTAGAAAAATGCAGAAGCCTGAGATTGAAGAGACACTTTTGCGGTATTTCATGCCGTTTTTATTTGGTAAAAGATTAAAGCTGAAAGACGCTTCACAGACTATCTGCGATATTTATGATAACGTCTTGAAACTGTAAAAGTGCTCTAGATGGTTTAAAAAGTTCAAAAGTTGTGATAGGGAGTTAATAGACAAACCAAAAACAGGAAAATCTAAATCGACGATAACGCTCTAAATTCATTGGTGGAAGCTGATCCGCTCAAAAAAGTGAAGGAATTGTCACATGACCTTGGCTGTCCAATAACAACTGTGCAAGATCATTTGAAAAGGTTAGGCAAAAAAACCGGCAAGGAATTTGTGTACCGCACGATCTCTCCCCAACGGCTTTAGAGCAACACGTAATAATAATAACGCCCAGATACGAAACAGATCCATTTCTCAGAAGAATTATTACTGGGGATGAGAAATGGGTCCTTTACAGTAATGCCAGAAGAAAAAAACAATGGTTATCTCTAAAACAGGTACCTGTGCCTACTCCTCGGTCAACATTATCATTAAAAAAAGTTTTGTTTTGTGTTTGGTGGGATATTTCGGGTATAATTCATCATGAATTATTAAAACCTGATCAGACAGCTACGGCAGTGTTTCTTTATAATTTGTATAGTGTTTCAAAGGAAAGATGCTTATACTTTACTAAGATTTTTATTTTTACGCCTAATGTATATATTAATAATCTTAAGATCTTGTAAATATGATATATGGGCTAAAAGTTTCAATGATAACTCTTTTATTTTTCTTGAAGCACTTTTGCAGCACGAGGCATTATGTTATCATGTTGAGGGATTCTTTTCTTGTTATTGAGCAAAACAGAAACAAATATTCGTCCAGAAAAAATAATCTTAATTAAACTTGTAGATGTGCTCTGTATGTTCCCCCACATTTAATATACATTTAATATACTACAATTCACTACACTTATTATAATATAAATAATTTTTATTATTATAATATAATATACAGTCAACCCTCCTATGGAGTTCACTTCTATAGCGTTTGCGGCGGCTTTTTAAAATCGCAAATGACAATTAAAAGAACCTAACCCAAAATTTTGTATGGGTGCCTAACTTTCTATAGCGTTTTTTTCTATAGCGTGGCCCCTATCTGAACGCTATAGAAGGTTTGTATATATGAATAAATTTCAATATCAGCAAACCCTTCAAAAACGTAAATTTAAATATTAGGTATTGAATATTTAAATACAAAATTATTTTCATCATATTTTAAAACCCTTTACAAGCGTAAAGGCAGTTGTTCGATTCGCTTTTTAAAAAATTCTGTCGATTTTTCATTGAAAAACTTTTCCAAGTGCGTTTTCACTTCCGCAAAATTATTAGGTTTTTTACCTCTTAATTATCTTCTAACGATCCAAAAAGGCAGTGATCCGACGGCGCGAGATCCGGTAAATAGGGTGGATAAGTTAAAAGTTCCAATCCAAGCTCCATTATTTTTCCCTGGGTTATTTTTTAAGCGTGATGCTTCGTGTTTATCACTTTGAAGGATCCTTTTTTTGTTATTGACCGAAACAGATCGTCTTTTTATGAGCTCTTGTTTCATTAGCTGTAGTTTCAGTAGAGTATAAATCCTAAAAAATCCCACTACACAAACAAGGACCTTCTTTATTGTTAGTGATGGTCGAGGGGTCAGAACTGGTGCTTTTCCGTAGAAAAACATGTTTTTTTTCATATAGGATTATTGTAGAGGACACATTTTACATCTCCTCTTATAATTCGTCGCAAAAACGGACCGGCTTCATACCGAAACAATCGCCGTTGATCGAGCCCTGTCTCCGTCAATACACGAAGAACCCAAACTCCTTGCCTGTACTATTTTCATATGCGACGATGATGATCCTGAACTGTAGACCATGGACAACTAATCTTCTATGATAATTCCTCAATCGCCATTCACCATCGCCTTCAGGATATCAGCATTTAATTTATGGGTTCATTCTTTCAGATTCCTATTTTCACTTTTAAACGATCTTAACCACCGATGACCCTTGTTTAGTATCAAAATATCCCCGTAATAGTAATTTTTTTCACTGTTTTGCTTAAAGAAAACTTTAAACAAACCTTTCCTTGGTAGAAAACAAAAAAAATAACCAAAAAATAAAATTTACAACCACAATAATAAAACTTACGTGTTTGCGGGACCGTGTCTCGACACAATCCAACTGTGAATGAGCTCATCGAAGAGATTTTGATTACTTTTCGGTCCCTCTAATTTTTCAGAAGTGCAAAAGTTTTGTTTTAAATTATTTTATAGAAAAAAATTAAATTATTTTCCAGTATGAATAATTATAATTGTGTTTTGAAGTTTACATGACATTTAGTGTCGCATGCATTAAACTTTAACTCGCGCTAAGTTTTCCTCCATCTCTTTCCGTTCCCCACGTTCTCCACAGTCACTCAAGCAATAATTGCACACAGTTGTTGTGTTATTGGATGGAGATACAACCAAATTAACAAGGATGCGGGTTATTATTTGTTAAATTGCCAAGGATGAAGACATTACCGGGGGGCCCTCCTCCGCGAGTTGTCCCGAACTAATTTCGAATAATGCCAAAGTCTGCGGTAAAGTTTTCTGATTACACCCGGCTCCGATTTATATCGACCGGTCTGCGTTTCCTGTGAGACTGCGAACAGCGTTTAATTAGAAAAATACGGAAATAAAACTGGGTTATCGGATGCGATATTCGCCGTTATTGGGATTCGAATCACGCGATATACTGCAGTCGTAAATCTGTGCCCGTTATGACAGCGGATAGTAAATGCAATTCATTTGATTCAATTAATGCCTCGAAATATGGCGTCAACTTTTTTATGGCTTGTCAATAGTCTCGTAATAAAAAAATGGTATACGAGGTTTGATATAAAAAATATACGCGGGATTTTAGTTTAAATATTTATTCATCAATATTTTTATTTTTCCATACAAAGGAATATACGTTAAACAAATCATTGACTTTTTCAGCGCTTTCGAAGCATTTTTAGAATCAAATTTTTGGGTTGGCTGAAAGAACTATCTTTCATCTTAATATTAATAAAACATTGTTATTTCGTATTTTTTATTAACCTCAGGGATAGGAAAAAATCGCAAATGGCCGTGTTCGTCGAATAGGGCTGATGCCTACAAAAACAATTTCCTACTAAATTAATATAATTGCATAATTATTTTTTTGCTTCTAGCCACGCCGATGGGGTCTATATAGGACCCCAAGTTTTTGAATATAAACCCTACATGTCACAATTATAAATAATCATTATCTTTTTTTGTCTGCAATTGTGAAAAAATAATAAAAACAACATAATATTCGCTGTATGTTTTTTCGCTTGCACCCGATACGATGTGCCGAGTGCGAGTGAAACGTGCGAGTGACACGTGCTGCGAGAGCTCAGTCTGCGGCGAGACATCGTCGGGAGCGTTGTCATTTACTTAGAATAATCCATTTTTAAAAAAAATGTCAACATATTGTAAAATATATACTAATACAATTATTTGTGCTTTTATTTTAAAGCTACGATTACATTTTTACTGTACTGGAATTTTAATAATTTTCTCGAAATTTTGTATTATGAATGGGATTTTTTTTTTTTTTTAACATTTAGTGTAGGGTAGTGTTGTAGAAATTTAATACAATAATTTAGTGTTGCTGTAATATGAACGTATGCGTTTATGTGGAGCATATTTTTAATACTATTTGTGTAACGAAAGTAATTTTAGAGTTTTTATACTTAATATTTATTTTTGTTGATTAAATTAATAAAAATAGTTTTACATAAAAACCGACTTTAAAAACATTAATAATATTTTTTTGAATATAGCATTTATAAACTAGGTTATTCATTGAATGTCACAAAAAATAGAATGCTTTTTTAGAATATTTCTAAATAATATGAACGGTTATTAAAACTATTTTCTATAGTTAATAAAATAGCATATTTTTTTCTCTAAGTAATACATATTTTATAGATAAATATGTATAAAAAAGTCAATTATCCGTCCGAAAGCAGTTTCTCAGAGACCCCAACCATTTCCACTCAATATATTGATTATTTATTAATATTTTTCTTAAAAACTGGATTATTCTAAGCATAAAAAATATTATTAATGATTTGTTTCATATTTTGGATTTTTGAACTAATCAATATGACGTTCTTGGCGATGACTGAACTCTCGCCGCACGTGTCACTCGCATATTTCACTTGCACTCGGCACATTGTACCGGAAGCGAGCGAGAAAAAACATCGCGCGCGCAGCAACAGCAGTGAATATTCTTGTTTTTATTTATTTTTCGAAATTGCAGACAATAATGGTTAATGATTATTTGTAACATACATTTCTTAGACTTTTTAGACAAATACAAAAAAAGTTATTGACATGTAGAATTTATTTAAAAAAAGTTATTCGAGAAAAATAAAAAATGGGGTCCTTAAAATACTCCATCGGCATGGCTAGGTTAGAGCTCTATGCATAAAACGATGAATATCAGAAAACTATAAATGTATTAAACATTAAACAGTTCCTATTGGTCGGGAAGATATATATTTTATTATAAAATTAAACGAAATTATTTATACGAAAATCTAATCTCTAGAACTTTGTTATTAAAAATGTTTTTTTCCCAAATAACCCTTTGGTCGTTATGATTAAATTTTACTAAAATTTTGTGTGCAGTTTTCGAACAGCTGATAAAAAGTTCACAATGACTTGATTCACTATGGCTTAGAGCAGTGGCGGCGAACCTAAGACACACGTGCATGTGAATGTTTTACAGACTTTTACAGAACTATTTATAGTTTAATTTCCTATTGTTTTTACATTAATGAATAAATAAATAAACTCTTATGGAATCGATTAATAATATTACAGAAGAACTAAAATCTGTTTGTTATATTTTTTAGGTTACTTTATATTAATATAATTTTCTTAATAAATGCATCACAGCTATTCCCTGTGCAACGACCGTAAAATATGCAATTTTCCCATGATTGATCCGGATGCAAGCTGATCCCTCCGGTCCCTTTGCCGATACTTCCAGATGAAAGAGCTCGTGATGAATCTCTAGAAGCGGCTAATCAATAACCGTCAGTTCTCAAGAATGCATCGCCGTGCCGGATTCTAATTATGGCATGATTAAAAAGGAAATTAAATTTTCTTCGATGAATAAGTTAATCATCCGACATTTTATTATGCAACGAGATTGCAAAATTAATTTCTGGCTCGTTACTCTCGCGAGATCCCACCCCTGCATTACGCCGAAATGACATTTGCAATTGTACTCTACGCGCTAACCAAGCCGTGAAATACTGCAAATTGTAATTTTTAAAGTTCTATAACTGCAGTCATAAATTATGCGCAGTACCGTGCAATTATGAGTTTTGCAAAAAAAAAAAAACAGCAAATAATTCAACAGTCGGTGGATCTTTGCTCTACTAATGATCGTGTTTTCTATGCTGACATGCAAATAATGGTGGATATTTTTTTTGCCATATTTTACGCGTGTATTGTTTAGGAAAATACATACGCACGCGCCATATGGCGATAATAACAACGACAATGCGTTTATGGCCGCACGCCTATTATGTATGTGCCCTGCCCCCACCGCCCAACACTTTAAACATCTTCGGCAAGATGACATACAATAAACAGCCACCACCGTTCGCCTCCATCCCCCACGTTCCCCACACCCTTTAAGTGTTTGTGGGGCATACGTGATGTGCTCCGAGCATTCTTTTCGCCAACATAAAAATTGCTGATATGAAAGAGTTGATGTCACCGGTGTTATCTAACAGTGATGGCTTGTGCAATCATGTTTGAAAGTGCGGTGATGAGAAGAAAATTCGAAAGATGCAAATTTCATGCAGATGAGATGAGATTCAGACGTGCTTGCATGTGTTTCAACTATTTTTCGCATTACTTTTAGTCCATAACAAAACAAACTGCAGTTATTCCATGGACAATCGTATTAGAAGCGAACGGCAACGAAACAAACGGCGGCCATTGTTAACTTGTTTAAGGTCACCTGGTGCATGGTGTGATAGAGACCGAATGTGTGAGAACGGGACGGCAACAAAACAAAGGTGATCGTCAATATTGACCCCGATATTTGAATTTTTTTTTCAGCCACACTGTTATAGAATATGAGATGTTATATAATATGAATTATGGATAATATTATTAAATAACATTCGGAAAATATTTGGAAAAACCAAAGCTGGAAAAATTAAATAATAGAGATTTAAATTTTGGTATAATCATTTTTCTGCCCACCTTGTTGCTAGAGCCATGCGTGAGCAGGATGTCACTTTTGTCTGAGGATGTAGATTATTTCTAGGTCAATCGTAGATCTACCACTACACCTAAGATTCAAAAAAGATAAATAAGAAATGACAAAAGATTTTTTGTCTAGTTTTAGCTGCTTTGGACTATTTAATGAATCAATAATTTAATGTTATTACAAGGCTTTGGAAATCTAGTAAATCTAGAGTAAATATAGAGTCTAGGCCAGGGGTGAGACACCCGCAAGTTATATTTTTTTTCGAATAACTATTTTAACCTTTTCCACTCTGTGAAAAGAGTGGAAAAAGACTAGACGTATTAGCCTAAAAGATTTTTTAGCAAAAAAATTGCACCATGTTTTTAAATTAATTTATGTGTCCAATGATTTTTTTGTTTATATACGTAAAATAAAATTAGTGATAGTAAAATGGACATTCGCTTAAGGCTTAATATAACACTTATATATCACAAACTTTTTTTATTTGTCTAAAAAACTAAATATTATAAGAAGTCATTGACCTTTATTATCCACAATTCCGACAAAAAAAACACAATACAGTGGAACCCCCAATTACACTACTCCGAATTACGCGCTGAGTTAAAATATCGCCGCAAATCCCCCAATTGCGTGATCGCATTCACATACAGTCAAACGTTGGCTAGCGTCTGTGTATTCAACACGTGCCAGGCTATACGCACACAGCCGGACGGCTTCACTCCCCCAATTACACGGTCCCGATTTTAGTGTTAGTGGGAGTTTAACTGTACTCGCTTCTGTATCCACGTTTTGTATCCAATGTTTTTCTCGCTCGTATCCTGTACGATGTGCCAAGAGTGATTGGAACGTTTACTAGTGACACGTGCTGGGAGAATTTGGCGGTCGGTTTGCGGCGGGATATCGTTGGGTGTGCGTGTCATGTACGCGTCATATTAAATACTAAAAAAATCTAAAACATCTATCAAATTTTGAAGCATATGAATAACTATAATTATTCTTCGAATAATCCATTTCTTAGAAAAATATCATCAATATCTTGACTTGAAATGCTTGGGGTCTATTTTCCATTATAAATATACCCCCTTCGGACTATGAGGATGGTTTTTAACCGCCATGACAGATTTTTATTTCTATATTTTTTATATGAGGTGTATTTTGTTATTATTATCATAAGTTTCTTACATGCGGCCCGCACAACATTTTAAAATTGGTAGCTGGCCCGTTGTTAAAAAAGGTTGCTCATCCCTGGTCTAGGCCTCATTCAACACCCTTCTCCATTTTATCCGTTCTGCTGCCACGTCGCTCCTTTCAAGTTTCAATAATGCAGGGAAAAGAAAGTCTTGTTAACAATAAAACTTTTCAGTGGCTGACTATCCCGCATTTCTGATACGTGACCGGTTATCCGGAGTCTGGTCACTCAGATCGTATTTTTTTAGTGAGCTTAGGTTGTCGTTGGAGCAGTCTGGGTTTAATCGTATATGCTGTCGTATGTTTTGTGATAATTATTTTTTTCTAAAGAGTCAGCTTTACGTTTAACCCCTTATCTAAAGGACCAGGGTTTTCTGTCAGGGTTTTAGACTAAGATATAACAAAAATACTTCGTGGTGACCATACCACATATCTCTAAGGCAGTGGTTCTTAACCGGTGCACCGCGGTGCACCGGTGCACCGCGAAAAAAATGGGTAAGAACGAAAAAATCCGCAAAATAGTGAAAACTGAAAAAGTAGTTGTAAAAGTCGACGAAAGGGTTAATGTGATTTCGATTTAGTCGAATCGATCGCACATGTCGTCGCTGGCTATTTCACTCTCGCGTTTGAGGTCTCTAGAATTAGTATAGATGGTGCTCCTCCAATGGTAGGCTCAATTAAAGGATTTGTTACCCTTGCAAAGAAAAGAAACCCTAATATTATATCTACGCACTGTTTTTTTATAGAGAATCTTTAGTGTCGATAACATTACCAGCGGCACTAAAATCTATACTAGATCAAATTGTAAATATGGTGAATTTCATAAAATCAAGACCTTTAATAACTCGCATATTTGAAAAACTTTGCATTTCTATGGAAGCTAAATTTAAGTCTTTGCTTTTTCACACTGAAGTCAGGTGGTTATCTAGGGGTAAAGTTTTATCTAGATTCATAGCACTTATTATTAATCTTTTTTCGAAATGAAGGTATGGATGATTTTGTTAAATGTCTTCAGAATAATGATTGGTATACTAAAGTAGCATATTTAGCAGATATGTTTAATTACTTAAATAATGTTAACACAAGCATTCAAGGAAAAAACGAAAATTATTTGTCATCCATTGACAAAATGTCAGGATTTAGGAAAAAAATAACTCTTTGGAAAAATCGAATAATAGAAAAAAAATAGATATGTTTTCTTCACTCAACGAAAACATTCCCAAGGAAATTATTTCCGGGATAATAGATCATTTAACTTTATTTTTTAAAGATAAAAATTGTACCTTTATTTTCCTCTTCCTTTAAATATAGAAAAATTATGACTGAATAATTATGAAATCTATTTGCTACACTGATACAACTGTACTGTGGATTTCTACACGTCAAAGAAGAATTAGGTCTCATTGTCGACTAACTGCACTCTAAAAATTAAGTTTTCAAAATGAGACTCAATGAAGGACTTTTGGATTTCTGTCCAAGATAAATATCCAGTTCTTTCATGGAAGGTACTGTAATTTGTTACAGTTTTCA
The DNA here is from genome assembly GCA_022495035.1 of Philopotamus ludificatus. NCBI lineage: Eukaryota > Metazoa > Arthropoda > Insecta > Trichoptera > Philopotamidae > Philopotamus > Philopotamus ludificatus. Next base: position 111,212 of record JAGXCT010035374.1, read on the forward strand.
ACACATCATATTTATGGAGCTTGGTTTCACCAATAACTAATATGAAAACTAAAAACGAGAAAGACTTACAAATTTAGACGAAGAATTAAGGGTAGCTATATCAAATATTCGTCCGATTATTTCTGATATCTGCAAAAACCAACAAGCTCAGGTATCCCATTGATTGATTTTTGATTGAGGATATAATTCTACATTTTATTATTATGGGACGTCATTTTGGGTGGATAAGAGGCGGAAGAAATGACCCCTTCCAGATTCTTCACCTTCAACATACCAAATATTTTTAATAAAACGCGTATAAATATAAAATTGTTTCTAAGGAAAAAATTACGAACTTAATTTATATTCACAATATTAAACATTTTTTTTTATATAACTCAACTTAAAAAGAAAATATGTCTAAAAAATTGTATGTAATTTAGTATGTAACTATTATTTTTTTTAAATAAATATGTAACAAAAATTATGTCCACATATTTTTTTGACCTCTTAATTCTGGGTGCACCGCCATTTTTTTCCATGATCAAAAGTGCACCGTGACTTCAAAAAGGTCAAGAACCACTGCTCTAAGGGTATGGAGCTAGATTAAGGTACCTGAAATACTCTCAACATTCTGCGTCGGCCATATAGAGTAGAAATGAAGAGGTATAAAGATACCATGGTTTTTGACATGTAGACGTTTTCCCAATCAACAGCTAATTAATTTTTATTCTAGAATCTATAAAAGGAGACAGGTTCTGAATAAGAAAATATAGTAATTAAATCCAGGAATATGCAGCTTGAGTCTTTAATAGGTCAGTGGCATCATCATCGATCAGAAAACGGTACTGTATTATTAAAAGCTTTTTATTCAACGACAAAAATAAAATTAGATATTAGAAGGTTATATATAAAAATAGTTATAAAGATGATACATTTTTGAAAGCTACTTTTCAAAGTACTTGCATCCAAACAGTCTACAACTAATAAGTAATAATATAGGTCATATATTTGGTAAGATTTATATAATAGACAATGCTTTATAGGTCGATCTATTCAATTCTTGGAGAACCAATTGTTAACCAAGTTTATGGTTTGAATAGTCGCGAAGTTTGAGGATTTAATAACAACTAATAAACGAATTTCTTGTACGCTCTAGACCAGGGGTGAGCAACCTTTTTTTACAACGGGCTAGCTTCAAATTTAAAAATGTTGTGCGGGCCGCATGTGAGAAATTTATGATAATTCAAACACTAAATGAAGAACTCACATTATCTCATTATTAACAAAATAATTACAGTATAAAAAAATACTGAAAACACTCATTAATATGTGATAAAAATTACCTAACAGATCGAAACCGGAACCATGTTGTTGGATATCGTGTTATAGGAGGGTTTCCTATATATTAAAATAATAGCTGAGATTTTTTCAACAGCATCTTGAATTCTATGCTCTTCTTTTTGCAAAGGATCTGTTATTTTCGTTTGTTAGCCTTTAGCTAATTGGAATAAATACTGTGAAGTTCGATCTTTTTTTAAATGAGAGATTTTAAGGCTTATTTTACGTTCTTCTCATACATTAATGTTTATATTTTTTTATTAAGACAATATTTTACTGATTTTGCTCTTTTCACTGATCCGCCAAGGTGACTCAAAACCATCTGCGTCGTCCAAAGGGTGTCTATTTATAACGGAAAATAGACCCAAGCATTTCAAGTCAATGTATTGATGAAATCTTCATCAATATCCTGATTTTTTTTTAAAATGAATTATTCTAACAAAAAACGTAGTTATTCATGATTTAGTGGATATTTTGGATTTCTTAAATTATCAATATGACGCCTAAATGACACGTGCACCATGTTTCATCGCACATGAGGACACGTTACTGATAGACCGACCGCCAAAATTTCGTAGCACGTGTCACTAGTATACGTTTCGCTCGCACTTGGCACATCGTTACGGATGCGAGCGACAATAAACATCTCACCCATAGCTACAGAAACGTATATTGTTGTTTTAATTTTTTTGCGGACAATATAGTCAATAATTTATAATATTTATTTTTTAGACTTTTGTAAGCAAATAGTTTGTAATACGTAGGATTTATATTAACACATTGCCTACGGGGCGAATCGCGGTCAAACTTGCGCTGGGGCATTTTCCAAAATTTGGTGAAACGTCGTCTTTTACAAAAAAAATCATAACTCTTTTATTAATCAAGACATTGAGCCGGAAATTAAATTACTTAAACTTTAAGATTTACTCAATAGTTAATATAAAAAAAAAATTATATCTCATAGCAGAAGTCACTAATTATTTTGGGAACTAATTGATTTTTTTTTATAAACATGATTTGAAAATGGTCTTTTGAATGTTGAATTTTAAATATTTATATCGAATGTTTGTGTGATTTAACTTTCAAGGTCATTAGCCGTTGGGTCGCTGGACAAGCCATAATTTTTATTATCCACAACAGCTGTTTTTATAGCTCCGAATGTTGAGGAACGTCATAAAAAGAGAACAATTACGATATCGCACCAGTAAGAATTTATTCATCAAAAATCGAACATCATACCAATGAGATACTATTTGAAAAAAGACAATAAATAAATTCTTAAATGAATCATTAAATAAATCAATAAATTCTTAAATAAATCACACTCCTTAAAAAACAGCCATAAAATATTTCGAATGAATGGTTTTATGTGCACTTGTCGAAATTCTGCTCAAGGTCTGAAGTATCTTACCAAAAACAAATATTTATAAAAGATAAAACGTTGTATAAGTTACAGCCGATCAAACGTGTAGTGTCGGCTAGCGTGTGATATGCGCGCCCCGGACATACACGAAAACGTCTTTGACGTGGAATCCACGTCTTCCGTAGGAAATGTGTTAAAATAATTCAATCTAAATCAAAACGTAGAAATATTTTAGACATGAACGTGAGAAAAATTGTAGTAAAAAATCTTAATTAACTGAAGAAAACTATATCGATTATCGTCAACTAAAAAAAGGATAAATACCTTCTTAATCCTTAAAATTCTTTAAGAACAGATGAAACAGGATTTATTTAGAATTATTATTTCATTTAAAAAAAAAACAAAAATAGATTAAGGTTCCATTATATATATATATATATAGATCAACTATATATTTTTAGATATATAAAATATTATGATCAACCCTCGTTAAATATAAATTACCCCTTGAAGTGCGTCGGATTTAATATACACAACTTTCAAATGATGAATGAACTGACGATGAAATATATACATTAATTACAAACGAAGACTAAGAGGCATAGCTTTCGATTCAATTAAAGTTTCAAAATCATAATTAATAACATTCGTTTAATTAATCCGGTTAATTCATCATTCATCACTTTATGTTTTGATGAGTCGATGCATGTGGAATCCATTGCCGATAATATGAATAATTATTCCATCATAAAATAATGCGATTACCCGAAATTGTATCCGAAATATGATTTTTCGCGCATAACTCAATTTCGCGGATAATACGAATTTCGCACAACACGACCGTACGCCGAATGCGAAACAATTAATTAGTTTACGTCGACGTCTGCGTCACAATTGAATTATGCCGGTGACAGATGCTTATATCCCTCGTCATCTAACCAGGCACACGTGTCCTGTTAACCCGTTAGCGATGCACGGTGGTCCACTTGGCCGCGAATCGCTGAAAAATCAAGGATTTTACCATTTTTTTTCTTATTTAATTGTAATTTAATTCGTTTGAGGGGATGCGTAGCAAAACGGCGTAAGCGACGTGTGTCTAACACGCGGGCCGACTTGTTTTTGTCCGTGGAAGTCAGGTTCTCGTAATGAGATTTATTCTCTTTGTCAAAGCCAAAATGGAATTCTAACTTTGTTTTCCGTGTAACTTTACACCGGGCTTTGCCCCCTCCCCCTCCCCCTCATACCACCGCTGTCCCGCACTCCTCCATGACAAACTCGGATAGCACACTATCCTCCAATTTCACACATTCTTCATTAGATTTTAGCCTGAGGCCTCGAGCCACGTCGTGGAAAAACATCCGGAGTATGTGCTGAAAATACACACGGTCGGAAATGGAAACAAAAGTTTTCAGGTTAGGAATTAATTGGAACGAAGGCCGAAATTCAAATATCATGTTTTAAATACCAAATTGTACAAATGTATACTGAAGAGCGTTTGAAATGTGGTGTTACTGAAGAATGTTGAAAATTACACGGACGCGTCAAGAACATCTCGTCACAAGGAACGGGAGCTTCAGGACACCGTAAAATTGAGTGCTTTGGACACATTTGGACCAAAATATAACCTTCTGCAAACTGCCATGAAGAGAAAAGTAGAAGATTAACGATGCTTGTCAAGAAAAAAGCAGTCGTGGCTTTACCATATTCGCAAGTGGACCAGATTGGAAGCTTCAGAACTGTTTCAACTCGATAAAACAGACATGTATATGAATAAATAATAATATATTTTTTTTTTGGTCGGCACCCTCATGTCTGAGGATCGTGATCTTTTTCGTTCCGA
>JAGXCT010035375.1:0-33445 GCA_022495035.1 Philopotamus ludificatus
GAAATGAAGGTCATCAGCCTTCATCCCACCCCTCTGTTGACCAGCGCCACTCAGACGTATTAGAATGGTCACCCATCTGAATACTATCTGCGCTTTTTTTTCTTTATTATATCCTTATATTTAAATCCCTATTAATCGATATACTCCAATAAAATATCACATATATTTAGTACTGTGTTTGCTGTGACATTTAACTTATCTTCTAATCAGAATAAATTTTCCATCACGATCGATCGACTGTTACTGAGTTTTTTTTGTATCAAGATAAGTTACTTCTTATTTTGGATTTATTCAAGTCATTACAAAGGGTTTCAAGAAGGCTAGTACAGTAATGGCGATTTATTAAAAAAATAATCGAACAATGAGTTGAATTAACCTAGTCGTGCCAATGGGGACCCCAAGTGTTTAATATTTCTCGAATATCTCTATTCATATAAATTTCACAAACTTTTTGTATATGTCTAAAGAATAAATATTATAATTATTCATTGTCCCCTATTGTCTGCAATTTCGAAAAAAATAGAAACAACAATATTCGGCGCGATTTTTTTCTGGCTTGCATCCGGTACGATATGCCAATTGCATTATTAATTATACATTAGGTGGAACATAAACTAATAACGTTCTGTGCCAATCTCAAACTTTTATAATAATCTCTCATTTCTGGAATCCATTTAGTTTCGACTATTCTTAGGATCTATTCATGCTTCATTCTGTCTAATATTTAACAGGATGGTTTGATCCGGACGCCGTAAACAATCTCTAAAATCAATGGACTCATTATTCGTAGACCTAAGTATCGCCTTATGCAGTTTATCATAAAGGAAAAAGTAGAAACTAAATGATGACTAAGAAGAAAGCGGCTGTAGTGTCTCTCAATAATTTTAAAGTATTTCTTCTTTTACGAATTTTCCTAATGATTTTTTTAATCGAATATATTTTTATTTTCATCCGTTATAGAAAGATAGAAAGAATTATGTACGTTTTACAACATACTAGACAATGATTTAGTTTAGAATACAATATGTAAATAAGTGAAAAATTTTAAATATTCTCCAGACTCTTAAACAATTTCTTGAAATTTTCAAATGAAAAATTATCGCGAAACGATGACATCACAATTATTATTTTTGAATTTCTCACATTATAATCTCTATAAGTATTCTAAGAATTAAAGTATTATTACCAAGAAATCTTTAAACAGTCGTTTATTAAATGGGATTAGTCATTCATTTAATTCAAGCTGTTTCTATCCAGCTCGCGTATCTTTGGTTTTATTTTCGTGCAATCGTAATCCCAGATATCTGATTTTTTCAATTTTTTGATAAATTTTGTTTTTATATAAAGAATTCTTCTTGGGATCAAGTATGTCTATAGTTTTTTTCTTGGCAACACAAGACTAAGATTATCCAGTGCTTTCTCGCTCGTATTCGATACGGAGCGATATAAAACATCGAGTCCGTGCCAATGGAAAAATATATTGTTGTTTTTATTTTTTTTCGCAATTGCGGACAATAAAGGTCAATGATTGTTTATATTTATTCTTTAGACTATTTTAGACAAGTACAAAAAGTTTGGGATATTTATATTAGAAGATATTATATTGAACTTGATATAGTCTATTAAAAGTATTTTTTTTATTGCAAGACTTTCACATGATTACAATATAAAAATGATTTGTTTAATTGACAAGAAATTTTTAACCCATATGACAAGTCCTGGCATGTTTTTATCAACATGTCGTATTTAAAAATTAGCGGATCTGTTATTTTTTGTGTCCTAAAAATATTTTTAAATGATTAATGATGTGTAATATTATATCAACTCTAGAAATTATATCATTATAATGGTTATTCACATTTTGATTAAATCTATATGTATAATAAATATGTATTGCAATTATTTTCCGCAACTTTATGAGATGTTTTATCGGATATTCAAACCTTTATCTGACCTTATACTTGAACCAACTATAAACCATGTATTCAATCCGCAGTTTTAATTTATCGTTGAACAGAACCATTCGTATTTTTATATTAGTATTAAAATACTTACAAATATATAGATAGTAATAAGATGTTTAAAAATATTTTAAAATTCTATTTAAATATTTTTCTAATTTTTGCTTTATTTTATTTATAGGTGGTGCCCTGTACTTTATTAATTAGATACATACGTGCGATTTACATATGGCAGGAGGTAAAATATTCATTTTCATATTTAATTTAAAAGTATATGTAAAATTCTTAAAGTTTCTCTTTATGGTATGTGTATGGACGTTATGTAATTTGATTTCATTGTTTCTCAAATCGTTCCGAAAGGTATGATTTGATATTAAATTGTTTCTCTACAGCCTTGTACAAGTTTTACGTTTGTTTCTGATAGTGACGTCATAGAACTGACGTAGCAACTACGTCAAAGAGGCGTTGCAGCCCCCTCGATCTCCCTTAAATTTTCCTGAAATTAGGTTACAGTGCATTGTTCAAAATCTGTTTCAATCCAAACAGTGTCATCCAATCCCAAGGGTAAAGTATGTAAAATACGTTGTTTACCTATGAAATGGTAAACAATCCTTCTGATATATTCCATTAATGCTCTATTTATAGATATTCCAATATATCTGAATGGCTTTTTTTTTACAAACCATTATGGGGACATTAATATTTAATCTATAAAATATTAGTTATGTGTTTACATTTATTTTAATTTCAAATGCAGATGTCACCCGCGGAAGTTTAATGTAACATATATTATTTAACGTTTCTGAAAGAAAATTCAGACACGTCCGCCCGAACAGATTGAAATTAGTTTGAAGGAGTTTTAATTGAAAGGTTCAAGTCGGTTTAATTAAAAACTTAAGCATGCAGTTCCTTTGTGACTTAATTGTAAAGCAAAAAGGTTTAAAACGAACTTAATCGTTCTCGCTCGCCCTTTGGCATAGGCTGTATTAGACTATACGTACGTTCTATTTTATATTTGAATTTATGTGCAATGTCAGCGTGGATAAATGTCACCGAACGATAATATCATGGTAGATAATGGACCGTACAAATATCCACTTTACAAAGTGGCATATCGAAAATGCATATCGATGGAAAATTTGACGTTGAAAATGTTTTACTATCTCTTCTCCCGAGACTAGAGTCAATAAAAAATTAATGCATTTTATCCACATCGTGCTGTATAAGTGGATTATGCTATTATTTTAATAAAATCAAATAAATAAAATAATACGTTCAATCAACTACATTTATGATTTTTTACTTGTTATTAAATTTATTAAATTTATTATATTTTTTTAACCGACAGCAATCCGCTTGAATCAATAAATCATCATGGGCTTGATTTGAACTGTATATTATATTGTGAGGCTGTGCCATTCTTTTCTTCTGTCACGTTATATATTTACTGATTCTCTTATTTTTTACTGTCTATTTTATACTAAATAATTCATTTTGTAACATTTTAAGTCAAGATATTGTTGAAGAAATAACCAATATCTTCACTTGAAAATCTTGAGGTCTATTTTCCATTGTAAATTGACCTCCTTCGGGCGACGCCGTTGGTTTCAAGCAGCTGTGACGGATCGGTTAACAAAATACGAATTTTATAGAAAGCAGACTTTATTTTTCCATGTTTCAGAAACGAATCTAGAATTGCTTTTTGGCAACTCTGAAATAATCCGTTACAATCATCCTTTACATCTTAACAACTTTATGATTTTGACACTCAACTTTCTCTTTTATTATATTTTGAATATTATTTTCATAATTTATGTGACCTTCCAGAAGTTCTTGTATTTTTCTTCTTTAGTTAGCACCCTTATGCTTGAGGATAGTGACCATTCCATTTACGATTCTTCTTGATTTTATATCTCCTGGATTCTCTGCATTTCGTATCCCACATTGCAGTTACTACGGTGGAGCCTGTAGCGGTCTTCACTTGCTCGCTCCAGCGGGTAGGTGCTGTGCCCCTTCCCTTGCGTCCTTGTACGTTTCCAAGTGCAACGAGCTTCTCCAGGCTATCGTATCCCAAAGTATCGAAGAATTCTCTTGAGACGTATGGTAGAAAGTCGATCTTTTTTTGTTCCCCATTTCTTTTAGGACAGATACGTTTGTGCTTTTAGCTGTCCATGGTATTCTCAGCAGACGTAAGTAGTACCACATTTAAAAGGCGTCAATTTTCTTTTTCATGTTCTTTTTTATAGTCCAGGTATCTACCCTGTAATTTAAAATTGAGAATATCAGACTATGCACTAAACGTTTTTTTGTCATTTTGGATATCCCACTGTTTTTCCAAATTTTCGATAGCTTTGACTTCGCATTTTTAACCATCCCTATTCGCTCTCTTATTTATGGCTTACAATTTCCTCGGTCAGAACCCGTGAGTAGTGATCCGAGATATAGAAATTATTCAACCCTTTCTAGATGTGGAAGATTTGGATAGCTGATTTCTTCTGTTGTCCTAGTTTTTTTTATTTTCGCAGTCAACTCTTCTGAGCAGATCAGCTATTTCTTTTTTTTTTGGTGGCTATCAATATCGTATCGTCAGCATATCTTAGATTTGAAATTTTCTTTATCCGCCTTCTCAGCTTTCAAGAGCTTTTCTCGTGATATACTCTCCGTATAAGTAAAATAGGCCTGGGGAGGGTATACCGCCCTGTCTTACCCCTTTGAGCACTGAAAACTTTTCCGACGAATTCGATTTTATTTTGACTATCGCAGTGTTGTTCTTATACAGGCTTCTACAGGATTTTTTCTAGATCCTTCCACAAACAATTCTAATTCACGCAATCAAACGCCTTTTTGTAGTTTATGAAACACATCACCACCGATATTTTGAACTCTCTGCTCTTCTCTGATTTGGCGGATATTGAGAACTTGCTCTCGGGTTCCTCTTCTTACAAAGTCCGCCTGCTTTTGAGGTATTTGTAAACCAGTTTGGTGTTTCAGACGTTGGCTAATTATGTGCAGTAGAATTTTGCTTCTATGTGAAATTAATAAAATTGTTCGATAATTTAACCATTTTTTCGTCCTTCAACACTTTTTTGTGTATTGGAATAAATATTGACTCTCATCAGTCCTGTGGCCATTTTTCCGAGATCCAGGTTGTGTTACATATTTGGCACATAAACTTTTGACCGTCTTCTCCCAGTTCCTTTGGTAATTCGGCAGAAATGCGGTCATTACTAGGAGATTTGTTGTATTTATTATTTCTTCAGTGCATTTTTGATCTCATCTATCATTATATCTGGTTTTCTTTCATATTCCTCTATTTCTATTCTAGTCGAATCAATTTCATCTCGCAATAGTGCTTCCATGTTTCCATATTTTTTTATTTTCGTTATTTCCTCTGCTTTTACATTTTTAATGACACATTTATTTTATGATCTCTAGAGAGTAATCTTACAGTTTTTTGATTCAATTTTGTTTGCGTAACCTTATGTTTCTAAAATGTTGTATGTATGCACATTTCTTGTATTAGCTTTATCCACACACCATTCACCAATGACTAGATTACATTACATGGTTCGTCGATGTTTTTGATACATACTTCATTATATTATATTGTTTACACCAAACCTGTATAGCAGGGGTCACCAACGCGTCGACCGCGATCCATTCCTAGTCGCCTGCCTTTAATATTAATAATACAGAATTATTAATAGGAACAAAGTCTTCAAAAACAAGTTTTCGTATCTCTAAAAATATCAGATTTTCACGATATAACAACTTTTCTTCTGATGTAAGATTAAAAATATATATTTCCCGGTATTTAGGTCGTTGATAATTTTTATATATTAATCCACCACTTTATTTATAATTATAAATATTTTTAGAATTTAATTATGAATAGCTACTTTTATAATAAAATGTTATTTTATTTATAATTGTTTACTTAAAATGCAATTTAATTGCGAGAATTACTATAAATAAGGAACTAGCTTCAAGGTCTTTGTAATAGATACGAATAAATGAAAATGGTGGTGTTTATAGCATACATTTATTATGGGCATTTTTTTAAATTTGGCAAATACAATTTACATACGGCTGAAATGAAAGAAAACATCTCAATTCGCCCTCGGCGTTGAATTTCTTCTTCATGTTCGTAACTTTAATAAAAATTACATCTGATGTAACTCGGCCAAGTTTTATTATGGCACAGTCGTAATTTTTCATTTATTCTGACGTAAACAGTTGAGAAACTTTTTGATAAAAGCTGTACTAATGTATTATATGGTGTATTTTTGTCTATTTGTTGTATTGTACACGTATATGCATACGTTAATGTCGATCTTATTGAATTCAACAGATGCCATATTATTAGATTTATCCCATTTTGTTTGTCGTAAACTCGAGTACGTAATTCAATATGTATAGATCACTTTCAGAATTAACTCTTAGAATATTTACGCAATATAAACGTACTGGAGAATAAATTATGCATATGTTTAATATGATGTATAGTTTTTTTATTTTTTTAAATATATTTTAAGAATGTTTTTGTTGTTCATAGTTTAGAATATTGAAATATGTACGTACGAAAATAATTTCTAAATTAACTTTGTCAAATACCACTCTCGTCCTGGAATGAGAAGGCAACCCCCGTGGAACGCAGTACCTGTTAGTCATGTCACGCGTTCTCCATTCTGTAGGATATACGCCATATGGAATTCCAACCACTTGTTTACAGTTTCGCACCGGAAATTTGTGGAGAAGATCGCACAAACTTTGAATACCGCAGATTGTATTAATACACCCACATTATTATTAGAATCTCCGAAACCAACGACTCGTGAAACCCTCTGATGTTACTTACCTTCGGGTAATATCGATTCGAATCTAATCTTTTTTTACAAGCCGTGCAAAAAAATGTAATATTTCACAAATTGTGCAAGTAACGGTTGACCCCACATTTAACTCGATATGCGAGGAACGCTAATATGTGCGGAGTATTCGGAAAATGTAGATTAAGAGAGGATGTGAAAATGGACACTGTCACGGGAATGAGAGGCGATGTGTTCAAATAATAGGTTAAGCAGAAACAAATAACATTTTTTATTGCGACATAAGATTACATAAACAAAAACTATAAAATATTTTCCGTTGTTTTCAAGCATCTTTCTCCACAGAATAGTCATTTATTTAATACATCTTCAGTTTTTTATTTGCACCCTTTCCACTTTAAGTCGAATTTATGAGTTACTCTCATTATATTTTTTTTTACAAATTTATTAAAATAAATATTTATTGGGAAAATGAATAAGAAGCATCTATAGCAGTGTTTCTTAACCTTGTTGGAGGAACTGAACCACACCAGTTTCATATGCGCGTTCACCGAACCCTTATATCAAACGTCGTATCATTTTTCATAATATCGTACAATAAGTCGGGTGTGTTTTGACCTCCGCCGAACCCGGGAGACTGACTCACCAAACCTCTAGGGTTCGATCGAACCCAGGTTAAGATCCACTGATCTATAGGGTTTGATATGATATCCGATTCTATAAAAGACATTATTTTGTTAAATTAAATAAAAAGAACTTGTTTTGAGTTGTTTGCTAAAATATCTGTTTGATAAAAGCTGTCAAGTTGTTTCCTAAAAAGTGATTATGGATTTGCTTAATATTTATATAATATATATATCTAGAAGCTAATATTTAATCGACGTGAAATGACGATAATTAGATGGTCCAATCGCAGGTGCATATGATGTATGTTGCTGAATTGAATCTAGCTCTCTTAGTTTGTTTTGTATAATGTTGCTGCTTGTAGTCTTCCATTATCATTCTCAAGAATTTACCCGACTGAGAGCCAAAAACTAAAATTAATTTATTTATGTATCAATATGTCATAGCATGGAAAACTCATGACCATATTAACTCGACGAAAGGTAAAATGGGCAGAGCCCGATATAGTCGTACGTTCATAGGCCATGTAAAAAATCCTTAAACTGTCGTTTTCAAAAAGGAGTACTTTTTTCAGTCATTAATGTCCCAAGGGTAGACTCATGTACATGATTCGATAAAAGTCATTGTTTTTTATTCCTCGGGTTAGAGTAGAGAACGCACTTCTCATCCTTAGCAGAAATCCTCCAGAAGAAACAGATTGGTTTCTCAACTCCTTGATTATTTTACACGGATCTGCCTCTAGTAATAAACTTAAAGCGTCATCATCTATTTAAAGAGTTCTCCCTGATTTTAGTAATCATTTCACTCACTTTCACCACCGTTGAACTTTTAAAACCATTCGTATTACTATGGAGGATTCTAAACTTCTCTATAAATATCGCAGATGGCCTGAGTTGCTTCATTTGATTTCAATCTTTTATCAAATACAAACATCATACAATACCACAAATATATCGCTTAATTTTTTGGCCTCGGTATTTTTTTACCATAGACCAAAAATTATTAAAAATGCTTCAAAACGATACCAATTATAACGTGTTAATGGCAGCCGGTGACAAACTGATTTCTAAACAACACTGCACAATATGACATAACTTTTCGCTTTACCTAAGAATAGTGAATTAAATAAAACGACGCATTGTTCTATATATCTATATACATATAAATCAATGATTGTTCTTAGTTTTTATTTGTCATTGTCTGAAATAAATATCCATATTTGTGCAACTAAAATTTATGGTGCCACACATAAATATGTGCATGAATCATTTTCATAAACATTTTGAGAACAACTTAAATAATCGTATTTTCCCAAATTTTAGGATATTAATATGTAATTACATATAACACACACTTAATTGAATATAATTTATTTATATCCTCACATATATGACATTTTAAATGCCTTTCATAACAATTTAAATCAAGAAATATATTAATAGTAAGATTTATCTCTGTTTTTTATACGTGTAGAAAAAATCTGAATTAACCACTTCATGCACGAATTATTGTTGCGAAATTGAGCGCGGAAATTGGAATGCTTCTGCTTGACGCGTATATGCGTCAACGCGCATGAAGTGGTTAATGTTAACCTGGTGGGCTAGATAATTTTCATAAAATCCATAAGAATGAGACCAATTTTTCATTTATTGGTATCTTATGCTGAATATCAAGCCCACAGGTATTCTTCTGAATTTATTTAAAATTATTTTCTATTTAATAGTTAATGTTTTAAAATAATGGTTTAAACTCTTCCTGGACGATAATCGTCATGCAGGGCGATTTTTTTTAAACAGACACTTAGAGACATTTAGGTCCAGATAAACATTTAATGAACGTCAACAACACACATATTCATTAACTGAGCTTTTTATTTTATCTTGTCAAACAAATATTCTATTAAATATAATCACTATGTTTAAGTGCAAACGCATAATTTTATTTATTGATATTATGTTAGCATGTATTATATTCTAAAACTCTATGAAAATGATTCACGCCATTAACAAGATATAATTTATAACATTCATATTTTTTTTCATACATTTGATCAAATCCATTGTTCCAATCGTCGTTATCATTGATTTTTTTTTAACATTTTTAATTCAGAAGAACACTTCACCAAATACGAATAATTCTTAGGCACGAGTCATTTATTACATCTATTTACACAATTATCTAAGTATTTGGTGATTTTAAATATATATTTATTTAATACACATTTTGATAAGCAGTCATCTATTTTTTTAAAATTATACTAAAATATATGAATATTTATTTCCGTTTATTATAAATTGATTTATTGGAGTATGGCCGCATCGTATGACGGTAGATATTCGTCTATTTGATTATCATCCAAATTTTCGTTGATCATCGGCTGCTTTTTCAATATACCTTTTCTGCTTTGATTGGATTCATATTGTGTTTGAAATGCCTGTGAATGAAAAAGATATTTTTTTAAATTATTACTCGCGGGAAGTACATATATTGAACATTTTTTATGGAGAGCCTATCGAGTCAACCGCATAGTGCTTTGAAAGCCTATACAAAGGTCGATGCTGTATTCATTATTCTCCATTGCATTTCGGAGCAGAGGCTAGGATAAAGGTCCCGTAGTTTTATTGTATGTGCATACTTGAACATAGATGCATATATGTATAATATACATACCTCTCGGTCGTGTGTGCTTTGAGCATTTTCTAAAATGTCATCAGAGTCGATAATATCATCCAAAGTTGCCGCATCGGATCTAGTATTTTCGCTCAGCTTGTCGTTATCCGCTTCTCTTAGTGTGTCGGAGTCGTTTGTAGAATTGGCCAGACGTCTGCCATTCTTCATAAAATTTTTATCCGCGTTGCAGTAGTTTAGTATTTCGTATTTCTTTGTAGGACTCGCACACGTTATCACTATGTTTCGTAGCTCGTCTTCTCCTAATGAACCGCCCAAGAGGTATCTCTCAAATTTATTGCTGTCTTCGTTGTAGTCATCGTCGATACCGAACCTCCTCAATTTGTCGTTGGAACTCACCACGGAATCGTAAGCGGGTGGAGGTCCTGGAGTAGGGGGCCTCCTGTACGAAGGATATGACTCGCTGTCATAGTACTGCAAATAAAACAGGCATTTTAGAATAAAATAATTAATAATAAATCCCATTTGAAAAGCTCTGAAAATGGATTTGCAAAGCTTTGTCTAACATTGACCTGCGTTTTCATTTACATCTGCAGATGAACCCGAGTTATGTTTGATATTAAATTTTGTTAATTACAATTCGGTGCCGGAGATTGTATCGAAAAGCTCAAATATCATACGTTGAAATTCCAGAGTTCCACACTGCTACTTGTTTCCTGACCAACCTACGCTCTTTTGCAGTGATATATATCTTTTATAAAATATCACTTTGATACTATAAAATATCTTACGTCAGCGTCGAAAATGACGTTTTTTAATTATAAATTGAGCTTTTTCGGAAATCGCACAGCCAAAAACATTCCATTCTATTTCCGGAAAATTAGATCGGGGAATTGACATTGTTAACGTCACATATCACGTCAAAAACAACACTACACTGTTGACTCAAACATGTAATGACACATTGGAGACACTACATAAAATACACAATTTCTATGTCAATGTCTTAGAGATAATGCGTATTAATTCTTTCTCGAACAACTATAATAGTAACATGCACACATTATTATATATTTTTAGTCCATATTTATGGTGCACGATACAATTTTAACATTTGCGTCGATTGTTTCATAAAACATTATAGTTTATAATGAAACGATTTTAATATGAAATTAAAGTTTTGAATTTTTTATTTCATTTATAAACCATATAATCTATAAATGCATTTTATATTATCTCTAGAATTTGTGATGAACATGTCTCAAATATTCTGTAGACAAGATATTTTTTAGTCATAGAAAAAAGATATACTATGTGCGAGTTTAATTATTTATATTCAACCGCTTATTTGCTAATAGCTTTTATGCACGTCAGATTTATTTATCAAAGCCACTACATGTATTTTAAAACAAAAAATATGGAAAAAACATTTTATTCAGATTTTTTTTAAAAAAATCTCTAAAATTGCGAGCTACTAACAATATGCCACATATGTGGAATTGATTTATTCGGTTGTGTAACACTACGCATGACAAAGAAATATCGTATTTGCGAATAATGGTAGAATATTTATTGAGTAACTAATATCTATTTATCTCCAGTTATTCAAACACTAATTAATGATGAAAAAGTGAATTGTAATTCATTTCAAAAACGGTCATTCGATACTCATTTAAAATTAAAATTCCTATATTTTTTATTTTATCCCGAAATTATCATAAAAATTGTCCGTCACTGGTGACCCCCATGGTTAACCGTTACACAATGCAAAAGGGAAGAAAAGTAATGTGGCATAATTTTATTATCAAATATTTTGCATACTATTCATATGTTAAAACTTGATGTAAGTGTGATAGATATGGGGTCGTTTATTGATGTTTCGCATTGTCCGCCACTGGTGGTGGACATGGCGCTTTTACCAAAGTAAATCATTATCTTATTGTTGTCCTCCAATTTGAGGATTATTTCCCAAATATATTTTCGTTTTCACAAGTCACGTAGATTTCGGTGATCCGGTCCTGTTTTAACGTTCCGTGTTTTTTTATTCGTGGCTCGTTAATCTTGTAAACATCGTAAAACGGCAGTGCGACTATGGACGCTATGAAAAGGTTGACGATCCCTCATCACGTTTGTATGATATGCGATGAAAGCGTTTACATACCCATTATGTCCACGTTTAATGATGTCATCCCTATCCGAATGGCAGGGGTGACCTTTTCAACCCTCATAAGACTTAATAGTCCGCCATGGATGTGTATTAATCAGTGGGAATGTATAAAAATACTAAATAATTCGCATCGATTGATAAAAAATATGGTGATTGTGTCTTATTGCTGTTCCACAGTGCTGTGGCACATGTACTAACTTCGTCATTCATTATTTCGCTTTATAGCCGCGGGTCTTGGTGTCGTTTTTTTCATAAATTTTCATCTCGGAAATGGTACTATTATGTAATAGTGGAAATGTGTTTTTTCCCACGAGTGTATTTGAATGTTTTTTCCATTTTCCTTAAGCCACATAGAGTTTTATACGTTTGTTGTACATACATACATCATCAATTTTATTTTATTGCTTTTTGATACGAGAGTGAATACCCAATATATAGTATTATAAATGTTAAAATCGAAGTGATAATTCTTGTACATCAGGTATAAGAATTTAACCTGCCTACCCAGTAGGATACTATGATTTGTTTTTGACCCAAGTTAGCATTGCGAATTTCACTAATTAAAAAGCCAATCGGATGTAAAGTTGAGGGCAATAAATAAAGCGTTAACGTTGAACGCTCTATGGATTTATGATTCCCAGTAGATACGTCGTTTTAATTTACTCTTCTACAAGGTTCTACCTTTTATTGTTCGCCATCTCCGGAGACCGCTCAAGAACTCTAACTGCAGATCCTGTGAGACCATTAAATACTTCACTTTATTATGTAACAAACGCGGCATTAGATTGTATTAATATATTTGTAATAAAGTAGTTTGATGTTAAACAATGGGGATCAGTATCCGGTAGTTTGCCAAAATCATATTATGTGACCAGGAGGAAGAGCTGACTGTGATCATCTCATATTATCCCCGTGCGAGCAATAAAACCGAAAAAAAGGAAAATTCTTGTTCATCAAAAGATGTCTACGTTCCATTGAAATGACTTGGCAGATTCCCGATTAACTCCTTTTTCGCTCTCATTTAGAAAATTTCTATAAATGTTATGCTAAGCAAAAGATTTCTATTTTTTATTTAGATATTTTGTTGTTGCATATACATTCAGTAAAGTTGCGTAGACATTACATGTATTTGTTGTTTGTGATTTAAAAGATCCATAATATAAAAAAATGATGTATCAAACGCATCACCTAATTCCATATTTAAATTAGCACGTTTCAGATAGGCGCAATTTAATTATTGCAAATCACATGGGATAAGCCCAAACCAATCGTTGATTAAGTGACTCAAAAATTTTACATAAATATTTTCATTGCAGTTTCCGCAGCGCATTTTAATTTTTGGATCGTAATGACATATCCGCTTTTTTGACAAATCTAAAATTGCTGTAATATTTTTCCTACAAAAAAATTCACGAGATTATTTTTAAAATTCGCCATAGTATTTCTTGTCCACTGCCACTCAATGCAAGGGCAGAGACTCAGACGTCATAAAACCTAATTAATATTAATGCACGTAATTTAGTAGTGGGAGTCCCTGCTCGAGGTACCGGAAACGAATGCGTTTTGTCGTCACGGCCCTTGCTCCAGTAATTTAGAAACGAAAGCAATTTACTTTTAAGGCTTTAGCGCTCTTGACGACGGGAAACGAGCGGAAAAAACATTCGTTGCCGAGCGTTGCTGTCAACGCGGCAGACGCAGATTAAAGATTAGATTTATATGCCGATAGATGCCCGCCGTGGTTTTACGATGAGCGCCCCTGTCATTAGTGCCGGCGATAGAGACGCCCGCTACGCGGCGCCGAGGACGCGTCTTCCTGTGGCAGGATTCCGTCTGATGCCTAAGAATTAACACGCGTTGAATTCGAGGGTAAATGCTCTTGATATGATACCATATTTTCATAAAATTTATCATGTGTAATCTTAAGTTATTTCATCATCGTTTAGTAATTAACAGTGATTTATATTATGCATACTTCTTACTCAAGATTTCAATCTTTGAAAATCAGCAACCGTAAAGACTATCTTGAATTTGTGCTTAATTTAAATTAATCAAGCTGGTCCATATTGCAAATATAATAGTTAACATATTGATGTGTAATAATGCTATTTTATAGGATGAGACCAGAGGTTCCTAATCTTTTTCCTTCATCGATCAATCATAAATAATGATTTTTTTCATTGACACCCTTACATTTTTCTCAATAATATACAAAATAATCATAATTCTAATAATTGCACATAAAAAACTTAAAGATAACAATTTAAATAATAATATGAAAAAAATGGTTTATTAAATTTATGTTTTATTATTATTGACCAATTTTCTTTTTGCATTTTAATATTGGCCTGAAATTACTTATCATCGTATAGTCACTATAATAACATAACGAAGTTACATAACAACGGAGTGGAAAAGTTTAAACACATCTTTAATTTACTTGACTTATATGTAATAATAATATAATTTTTAAAAAAATATTGGTTGTGATTAATGCTTTTATTTTTTCTTAATTAATTGTTAACTCGACTAAATCCTTCCTTAACTTAAAGACTTCTTAACACGTTGCGGTCCGGAGGACTCGAAAACGCGTCCTCGCGGGCCTACGTAGAAGTACGGGGGACGCGTATTCGAGTTCTCGTTGGCGCTGATGTTAAACCAAAATCATTTATATTTCATTTATACGCAGACCAAACTTTGAGAAGTTTTGAACCATATTTTTTTTTACATAGAGATAACCTTTCTGAACACAACAAAAAAAAATTACGTTATAGACGTTACTTAAATGGTATCAGAGTTACATCGATTTAACTGAAGTACTTAACTTTTGCTATCTTTTTCGCGAAATCACCCGGCCCAACGCAAAACTCAGCGCGGAACTCAGTGGACCGGAATGTATTAAGTAAGAAAACTAGGTAAAGCTAAAAATAATGGTGTAATTTAATGTATTTTTTGGCGAATACCTTTACAATTCCAAAATTTGGCATTACCAAAAATTTTTACCATACCATTTTTAAAAATTAATTTTATCTTCTAAATTCTTTTTTAATTCAACCAATTCCTCTTGTTACAAAAAGATAATACAGATTGGTTATGTCGCTTTCAAATAGATTTTTTAATCCAAGATGCATATCCAAACTTTCCAAATATATATAACGGACATTGATATCTTGCTTTAATTGTTTCACGTGGTGAGTGTAGATTTGAATGTGATTATTATTAATTCTATATTTTCAACAGAAAGCTGCATTAATTATTTAATCAATTTGATTTAAGATGTAGATCAAAAAAATATGCTCTCTTTATTCAATAATAACAAAAATTAACATAAAAATTCATCATCGACCGCCGGAAGAACTATAGACTCTTTTTAAACTTTTATCAACCACTCTACCTAGACCTGGGAACCTCCGAGTTAGACTATAAGTAGATTTCTTTAATTTCTTTTATCAAATTAATTTATTCATCAAGCCATTCAATAATATTTGTCACCTCTTATATTTAATTTTCTTTTTTAAATTTGGTATTGTCATAAAAAAAGATATAAAATGTATTCCATATGCTTTTTTTTCTTCGGCTTCAGATGTGTATTTTCTGATTATCCATGAATTTAATTCGTATTAAAAAATCTAAAAAATTAAAGATTTGAAAATATATAATTTTCATTGAAGCTTTCATAATTATAAAAAAATATAGTTTTGGTGATCAGAAAAGCTAAAAACCCAATATATTTAAACGGACAGAAATTATGAATCTTTCTAATATTATTTTCCAGAGAGTGGCATAGGTAGATAAAAAGATCTTTGAAAATTCGTTTAAAAGTAAATGGTTTCAGAAATAAGAGATTACAGATTAAGAGAACATACAACGACCTTATGCTTGCATTTTTTTACCACCTAATGTCACTGCTTTAATTGAACCCATTGATCATTGACCATGTGATTAGTTCTTGAATGAAACGACATTGTCGTACTAACTTTCTTGAAACCCTATGTAACGAAGATGGCGACTTTATTAAATGTAATATAAGGAGTACGTCTTACAATATACTCTGATTAATAATCTAGTGGTAGTTAATCTACATATTCATTACTGCTATTATCAGTCTTAATGTTTTTCGATGTGACGGGAATTAAGTCTTGACAATCTAAAACCCAGAAAAGTCGGATCTTTTAATATCTTGCTTAATATTTTTAAATCTGAATAAGCTATATATTAACTGTAATACTTTGTACCTTAATGTTCACGTGTCTTGACATGGTATTATGACCATATATTATTAATTATTTCTAACATCAAATTTAATAATTCACATGGTTTTTATACATACAAGGTATGATAAAAAATACCTGTTTTTTTACGCTGCGACTGCGTTTTATTCTTCTTAGCTTAGTTTCTTCAGCAATTTTGTCGTTATCATCGTGATATTGACAAAACGTCGTAATTTAATGTATTTTCTTATTATCAAGAATAGAATGAAATCATAGAGGACCATGTACAGCGAATATAAAGACTGGTGCATCATAACGTATTTGTATTTAAGCAAAAAATTCATTTTATATTGTTCATTTTTTCCCACAGCAAAAAATATGAGGATTGAATTGGTATGTAATCTGGAAAATTGAAATATATTTCACATTTTTTTATTGAACCTAGTGTGTACATTGAATATGAATTTTAGTATTTAATTCGTTTCAATATAACTGCTGAAACTAGGCATTGTTAAAAAATACAGTACTCGCTTTACAAATTAATAAAAAAAAATGTGCAACGAATACCCTTTATTATGAGTCTAATACATTGGAATGGTTTTTTTTTTTAATATTTTATGTACGTGCAAACTAAAAACAGTAAGCATAAATTAATTACTTAACCCTTTGTACTCCACTGTCCATACGTATTGGACAGCTATTATTTACCAGCAGCTCCACTGTCCACAACGTGTGGACATTTTTCTTTAATTTTTTTACAAATTATTTTTAGCATTTCGGATATTTTTTTTACCTGATAAGTCAGGAATATATCCTAGAAGAGATACTAATTATTTTTCTTTGAATTGAACCATTCAATTGTTTCTTGGAATGTTGAAAAAAAATATGTTCAATTGAAGAAAATTCAATATTCACTTTACAACGATATTTAGTATCTGTTGAATAGCCACTAGGAAGGGATTATATTTGGGAGTGTTTCAATATTTTGGATAACACGTAAGTTTTGCATCCTGTATCCTTATAGATAATTATATATAGTTGTAAATAGGTTAATTTTTAACATTTATAGGTTAGGTTAGGTTAGGTTAGGTTAGTTTAGGTTAGGTTAGGTTAGGTTAGGTTAGGTTAGGTTAGGTTAGGTTAGGTTAGGTTAGGTTAGGTTAGGTGCATAAGTAAATTGGATGAGATATTAGAACGACTGGAGTTATCGAAAAACATTTCATTGATTGGTCCAAAATAAAAAAACCAGAAATTAGCAGTTGAAAAAATTGCATTTGAAAAGATACGTTGGTATTAGCTTGGAGATAAACGTATTGTAACAAGTAAGTACAAAGTATACATTATCATCCCAATCAGTGAAGGATGAATCGAAGATCTCAATCTACTACCCAACCTGAACTTATTAAAAAGCCTATTGTAATTAATAATTACATAAAAAATATGGGTGGGGTAGACACGGCTGACCAATATGCGACGTCGAAAGAAGGTAGAAAACCCCTTAGCCATAAGAAATTTCGACAGAGTTTGTTGATTATTTGGAAATTATTTGGAAATTTTCGTGCCGAGAAATCCAAACCGGCGCGTGCATCAACAAGTGATCAGGAACAGAGATTGGATGGTGCTCCCCATTTCATATATGATGCCACAAAATACAAAGACTGTTTGGTCTGACTGTTTGGAAAGACTGAATGTTCTGATCTGGAAAAAGAAGAAGAACAACATTTTTTTGCGATACGTGCGAGCGAAAATCATCTCTTCATCCTGGAGAATGTTTTAAAATCTATCACACTACAATTTTTTTTTGAAAAAACGTTTGGAGTGCAAAGGGTTAAGCTATAATATAGACAGTTTAGATTTTCAATGAAATGATTAACAGTGCACCCGCTTTTCACGTTTTCACAATGTGAAAATATTGCAAATTTTTACCATCGCGCTGGTATCATTTATATAATGTAATCCGGATGTTATGCTTTGAGGTCTGTATCGCGTGTTATTTCGCAATATGCGTAGGTAATTTCTTAATTCCTGCGATTTGATGTCAATCGTCTACTTCATACAATCCGTCAACCTTTCGTATCAGATCACTTGACCGAGTCACGCGATGATTAGGATGGCACACGACGCCTTTGACATTTTCGTATATATTCACGTGAAAATGTTTCATTAAAAAAATCAAACATTTGGCACGAAAATCTATGGTTTCCCGGTAACAGTTGTTTCCAACACTTTCCATAAATACGAATGCCATACGGTCCCATCTGTATGGAAAAAAGCTGTTGAAAATATCGCGTGAATTAATAATGGCTAGAGTACTCACTTTGTGATATAAAACATGGAACGTTTTTATCGCACAATATCATTTAGAATGTGTTAAGATGAAGATTAAACCAATCATAAAAAAAACGCTATATAAATAGAATTATCACTGTGCTATAATTACTATAAGACAAACCATTTAATTAGTATATATTTAGATTCCAGTAATTTGCGTAAAAATGTGCTCGTTATACAATAAATTTGCGTATTTCAAGACGAATATAATAAGCGACAAATTAAATAATATCGTATCACGTGGTTATGAATTTATACGGCACAGGAATAAAAACAAGGTGTGATAATAAAATTCCAAAAATACTAGAAAAGGTCAAAGGCTCATGAAATAAGAGCGGGACGTGTTAAAATTAATATAAATTATTCAGTGTATTATTTCACATTGAATTATTTATTTAATGAATATCCTAAATATTGTATCGATTAATTTAATTATAATGAACGATCATTATTTTCTAGACTCCATTAAACTTGCTCTATATTAAGTCAGTGCTTTATTGTTTCGTACTCTTTGTTCTCAATAATCTCTTCCGACAAACACAAATACATACTCTAACTCTTCGTCTTGGATACATAACGGTCTTCACTGCTCCTAGAAAGTAAACACTCTTGAAAGGATGCAAGTATCCGACGGAAAGGTCTCAATTGATTATATTCATCAGGGAAGATTAATAATTGTATACAATTGTAACTTTATATTTGTATCATAGTTGCGTGAATAAGATGTTGCAAAACTACGTATTTCTATTGACGAATTTATTCTCAGGAAACCATAAATAACCACATTTTGTGGTGAATGAAGAGAATCCAATTTCACTCATCCCACCGATGAATCTTTACGGAGACCGTTTTCGTTTGCAATAAATCGGTTTTTTCGTGCATTCGTTGCTTTTTGTCTCATTTTTAACGAAGCGTATATTTGTAATAAAATGTTTTATCGCAGTATTAAATTATATATATTTTTTTATTTTTTGCAGATAATAATTTTGCTTGCAGCATCTTAACCAAGTTTTTTTATGCCACCTTGAACACCGACTTTAAGGTAAGTCTAATATTATACAGTGCCATTAAGGCTTCTTTGGAAAAGCCCACAAGTTACCGGATACCGCGGATAAAGTGTTTCTAGAAGAGATCATGCCTGAAAAGTAAAATAAAAATTTCATAAATGGTATTAGCGAGAATTTTCTCGTATTATTTATAATCATTATTTTGTTTCGTCGTTCGTGAATTTTTTTTTCTCGCCTCGATGTCCGATACTTTGTTTGACCTATAAGGCTCGAATGCCCTGACCTAAAAGAAACCGTCGCAAAGTATATGAAAGATATTTTAAGCTTAGCGCAGTTCATATTTTTAATATTTAAGAATAATTTATATGAAAATAGTTTTTCTGCGCTGTTACCGATCATGATATCGATATGTCGTCATCATAGATTTATTTCCGAAACAACATCCGTGTCGCAATTCGGCTCTGAAAGTTTTAGTGGGCAGACTTGACAATGCAACTCGGCGAGCAGGACATTGGTTAATGGACACCGAGTGATTGATGGGCGGCACAGCCTACAATGAATAAAAGCTTCTATTTTTGTTTTTAATCCTACATCCTCGAAACAATGTGGAAAGACAGCGGCCAGATTGAAGCCATTCATCATCGCATCGATGCTCTGTTCCGGGAGCTAAAAAATGTCAGGCGTTTTTTATTCGTATCCACATATTAATTTATTATTCTTTGTTTTTATCTCTTAAAATTAAAATATTTAAAAAATTGTTTCAGAATATTAGCACATCAAAAACTAATAATGTCTTTTGAAGTACGTATTGTAATACTAATTTAATCACTACAGTCAACCCTCCTATAGAGCGGTGTGTGAGGCTGTCCTGCTTTCTACAAAACGCTAAATTTTCGTCAACAGTCATATTTCGTAAATTTATTGCCGAAAAAATCAATGTTCTTTGATTGACAGCAAAATATAACACAAGTCATTTAAAATACGTGTTTGAAAAAATGTTTATTGTATTTATTTCGTTATATTTACAAAATATAATTAAAAAAAAACTGACCCTAATATTTGCAAAGGTGCTATAGTCTTCTATAGGGCGGGTTTCTATTGCGAGGTTCCTATGTTGGCGCTATAAAAGGGTTGACTGTATATATTTTCATTTGTATCAATAAGATTTTTTCCAATTCCGTTCTTGGAGTTTCGTTTCAAATGCCCTATGAAAATTGTATTATTTTTCATCAATGAAATTTTGCAAGCTATCTAATGAAAGATAATGACCCCAAGTTTTTGATTGAAGGCCTTCTACTAAAATATATCATGAATAACTTTTTTTATTTATAAAATAATCTATTTTTTTAAAATGTCAAAGAATTTATCAATACTTGACTTGAAATTTTTGGGGTCTATTTTCATACAAAATATATCTCATCGGCCAGCGGCGTTGATTTCGAGCCATCGTGACGTATCGGATAATTTATCGAGAGAATATAACGGATGTAGAAATCATTAGAAAAGTTCTAGGATCTCTTCTATTGTGATTATTGAATTTTTAGAAGAGGGCGCCAAAGGTCGCATTGACGAAATTTACAGAACTATATTTGATACTTGCAAATATTCAATACATCTCCACATATTTACAATATTTTCTGCGATGTTGCATATTTATTACTCGTAAAGCCTTGGGTTTGTATTTTTCCGTATCTGAGATTTTCATCAACCTGCTATTACTCTACATTCACAGCTATTTTGTTATAAAACAATGTTTCATTTGTATGATGAGTGAATATCAAAACAATAAAAAATTGAGTTTTTGACTTTACGAAAATCTCGAATGGTAGTCGAGACCAAGGGAGGTTTGGGGGTTCAATAGCGTGAAGACTCCATTTTTACGTCCATATCGCGGTAGCCCAGCCTGTCTTGATATACGATTTTTAGAGAGATGTCCTTCTCTTGGCCATTGCTGGCATTGGACGTGTATCTTTAACCATTCCTGATATCGGATTTTATCTTCCTTTCTGTAGTAAACTTTACTTTAAGTAGGAGGGGGTTTGTCTCGGTATTTGCTTTCCTCTTCTCTGGGAGTTTCCCGCGTGACGAATTTCTTACCGGACTACCTAGCATTAACTGTGTTGCGTAATAACAATCCTTGCATCCTCATAAGGACCTATCCCAGGGATCCTCTTAGTAAAAAGAAGGAGAGAGCAAAAATCGATATCGAAAAAAGAGTCCATTGGTTCTACTCGAGAGAAAAATAGATATTGGAATTTATCAGAGAAACAAAAAATTGTCAGAATAGTGTATTTTTGTCGACTTTAGACTACTAATTTGTATCGGATGATTTAGTATTATAGTTGATTTTGATTGGTTTGATTAAAATATTTCTAACCATTATGTGTTTGCTTATGTGGCTAATCAACGGTATCGCGGTTACGTAATCGTAACTTATATTGAAATGTAAGGATTTTATTCTATATTATATATCCCCGTTGCAGAAACTAATTAAATCCTTTCAAGTTCAAGTGATAAAAATGAAATATTTTTCAACCGATTTTCAACATTGTGAGAATCCACATAGTTGAAATATCATGTTCAAATACATTTTCCGCGAGTGCAGCTCGCACTCCAGGAATCCTGCTAAGTATTTGACATTGAAAATGGGGAAAATACATATAGCGTGGGCAAAATTCAATGAAAATACAATAAAATAATCTCTCTGTTTTTCAGTTTCGTTGTTTGTAGAAATATAACTCATGTTGAAAAACTATTATTAAATACGTTTATTAAAAGAGTTTTTCGTTCACATATTTGTATAATGCATATATTCCACGATGACTCCCTTATTTTGGTTCAAAATGTATTTTTTTTTACTTTCAGTTTAATATTTACTTGATGCTACGTTTTATGTTATTGATAAAATAATATAAAAAAAACTATTTAAATTAAAATTCTTTCTAGATTAGAAATAACCAGAATAAGATTATACTACCTACAGTTAATATTAGGTAGTCCGGTAAGAAATCCACGTGGTATTAATTAATATACAATTTATTTACAAATATTATTCAAAATTATAATTATCCCCAATGAATATAAACTTTTCTAATTTCTCATGAATTTTTTTATATAAATTTTGATCCATTCTTATGAAAGTTTCGAAATTTAAATATAAATTTCGATGCAAAATATGTACCTAAATGATCACATCTCATTTGTGATTATTTTTTGTTAATGAATAAATTTTATATCGATCTAAATAGGTAATAATCTGAAAATCCTATGTCTGGCGAATACGGGGGATGCTAACGTACTTTCCAATTCAGTTGTTTATTTTTTTCATTGATTAACCCTAATCCACCAAATGCATTAAAGAACCTTTCGAAGTGTAAGTCCTGGCTTTGAGCTTTGAACGGGTGTTTATTAAGTGGAAAACTATTGGTTGTTTTTCTCACTTTATCGTAAAGCAAAAAAGTATGAGATATTTATACTTTTTTATTAACTGAAATACCTGTAATATTCGTCCATTGCACATATATGTTAATATATAACTTGCCGTACGTCCAATGCCAGCAATGGCCAAGAGAGGGAAACTCTTTATAAAAAACCGCTACCAAGACGGCTCGGGTCCCCGCGGTATGGACACAGAAAGGGAGCTTTCACGTCACGTGTGAGTCTCAGGTTCCTTTGGCCTCACATGCGAGAGTCTGGTAAGGTCCATGCCCTCAGCAAGTGAGAGCCTCGTGACTGGGAAATGATGATGATGATGATGGTGATATAACTTGCCAGTTTTAAGCTTCTTGGACTTTTAAAACAACATTATTGAAAAAAGCCACTTACGGTTTTGCTAAGATTTTTTTAAATTGTTTCATAATAATTTTACGATTCAATGATAATTTTAAAATTATAAAGAAATCTCGCCATGATATAAGCGCTCCTGAAAATGTGCTTGCCTGCAAAAGTCTCCAGCAAGTTTCCGATGAATATTTGAGACTATTTTCACGGTACGAGTTGTGCAATATTGCATTATGGGCACAACTATAGTATGTATGTACCGTCACCTTAGAAGCCTCTTAAAGCTTCAGCTAGTTCATGATGAACAAGACCTACACTATACACTTTATACAATGATATATTTTTTATTTTTCATATTTGAGAGTTTTAATTTCGGTATTGTAACAGCGGCATTATCATTTATTTTCTCAGCGTTTCCAGTCGTCTGAGACTAAGTGGTTATCAATTTATCAGCGGCCAAACAACGGGCACAGCAGTAAATATAACTAGTTATCTCTGCAAATCCAAATTAATGGCTGCTTTGTGCTCTTGAAAGGAAATGTTTTCAGCGATGCATTTCAGTTGCGCCAGACTTGCATAGTAATTCAACCGAGATTTATACGTGATTCTTTTTTTCTTACTTTTTTCACTGAAGAATCATACAATCCTCTTTGGTTTCTGTGATACCTTTTAACTGTTCTTTTAATCATGTGATATCTATCATAATATCTACCTGATTGAATTAAAACCAAATGCTCTTTGCTTTGAACCTTTCACATATTGAGAGAGTGGGTCAAGGTACGGAAATTTCAAATTTTTTTGCTGGCGAATAGCATTTTTATAAATTTAAATTTAAATACATTATAAATTTATAGATTTCTAAAAAAATGTTTAATTTGAGCACAATTAAATTAGATGACAAAATCAGTGATTTTTTTTATTTAGAAGTAAGATATTTTCAATCATAATTCCTGGCATTATTGCATCATAATAAATTAAACAGAAGTTTATTTTATTTCAATAATTGAAATAGCTTTAAATATTCTGTTATTGCCCCTTTTCTCAATAAGTTAATAAATCTGATAAAGTTATTATTTAAAATTACATTGTAATTTTTATTTAATACTCCATAAAAGTTTACCCGATAAAAATATAACCAAAAAGATGGTCTTGAGACAGCCGTCCGCAATAGGAAGTCGAAAGTCCGGGCAATAGAGTGGACTAACTCGGCGGAAAATTGAAGGGGATTTTCCTAAGGGGGTAGGAAAATTTTCCGAAGGAAGGAAGTAGTTAGTGGACGGCTAAGAGGCGGAGGAGGGTTCATGGCAGGGTTGGTCAGGTAATTCTGCATTACTAAAGATGGCGCTGCAAATTGCACTGGTAGTATTTACGATATGATGTCACCCGCCCCTAACCCCTTTGATGCTAATCATATTAATTTTCCGTCGCTAACGGAGAAACATTTCTAGCCGTTGATTGCGAATCGTGATTAATATTTCTAATTAAATAGAAACATATCAATATATATCATATTAAAACGATAGATCTTATATTTATATATTTTTTATACACTCCATATATTTTAGGCTGTTACTATGTTCTAAATATATCGTTTAAAGATTCACAACATGCCGCCATTTTTTTTCATTGCAAATAGAAAAATTTCCATAAAATATTTTATTATTGGAGTTATGTATTTGTTTATTTTGAAAAATTAATAAATGATAATTATATAGATTTGGTATGACAATGCAAATAAAAAAGTATAGTCTTTGATCCATCAATTGTAATATTTAGATTTAAAAAATATTGTCTTTAACCGTTTCAGTACCGCGAGGTTTTAAGCTGAGAAACATTTATATACTGCATATTTAATAAAAAGGGTTTTTTCGTAATTCCGTCTACATAAAAACACAATTGACTTTCACAAAAAAATATAGCCAGAAAATATTATATAAATAGAGCGTTAATACGCAAAGACAGCGGCCACCGGTGGCCTTACGGTATTCCGCGTCGTCCGTACGCAGAGGCCATCAGTGTCCTTACGGCACTGATGCGATTATACAAAATTATTAAAAAAAAATCGTAGAACTTATTATTCCTTAAGTATACTTATCACTTTTACACGGTTTTTTTTAATGATTTTGAAAGAACAAGGCCTACTATAAAAACCTAATACTATATTTTTACATGGATGATTTGTTGATTTTACATGATTTTACATAAACAAAAACATATAGTATTTTTAATAAAAATAGCTTTGTTTGTTTTAGTAATTATTATGAAAGGAGATAAATATATATAATAAAACCCAATAACATTTTTTTTTTCAATTAAAATTCAGAATATTTTATTACCCTTTTACGCGATTTTTCAAACCAAAATTTTTTTTTTTTAAATTAAGGAAGCAATCTTTAATTTTTTTATGAATTCTATTACTTTTAACGTTAGGACGTATCTACCGTATAGTAAAAAAGTTGAATGTATATTTTAACATCTTACCGACCGGATATTAAAGATATCAATTTCAATTTCTCAATATTTTAAGAATCAAATCTAACAAAAGAAATTATCTAAAAAATGTTGAAAATCCCTTTTCATTAAATTTTCATATATTGAGGTTTTTATTGTTTATTAATCTAAAGTATGCGTAGTTATTTTGGCAATTTTATTTCATTCTAAATGTTTAGTTTTTAGCCTTTTTAGATCGGTAAAGACGCCAATAGCGTCCGCGATCGTCTACGCGGAATTATTATATAAGAGGACGCCAATGTGGCGTAAGCGGTCGGCAAATTGTTAAAGTAAACTGTATTTGATCTAAAATTCTAAATATATGGTGATTGAGGGATCGCCTCTATACTTAATTACTCTACACGTAAATAACACTAATTAATAATTAAAAATATATAAATATCTAATTATTATTAATAACACAACATAGCATCCATTTACTTAGATGTGTTATTTACAATTAACTAATTACT
This sequence comes from Philopotamus ludificatus, assembly GCA_022495035.1. Taxonomy (NCBI): domain Eukaryota; kingdom Metazoa; phylum Arthropoda; class Insecta; order Trichoptera; family Philopotamidae; genus Philopotamus; species Philopotamus ludificatus. The sequence goes on from JAGXCT010035375.1 coordinate 26,496, forward strand.
GAGCTCTCTCACACCTTAAATTTTCTTAAGCATTTTAAAACCGTCTAAATGGTATAATAGTTTGATTTTACTTACCATTGCGTTACGTGGGCAATCTATTGGTACGGAATATACGCCCTGCGCATGCGCATGCGCACGCGCACGTGATTTTCTCGGGGTTTTTGTTCTACTACAGCAGTAACAGACTGCGCAAACCGCGATCAACACTCCGCTCAGCGCAACACTGCAACATACAAACAGATTCGATCAATACTAATATAATTCCAATACAATCCTACGACCTAACAAAATATGCATAATATATATATCTGTGTAGTTTGAAAAAAAGGGTCAATTGAATGCGACAGGGCAACTTCTTTTCTAGAATATTAAGTTTTGTAAGATATTAAGTTTTGTCACGTTACCAACAAGTTGAACCAAACATTTCTGAACTGTGTAATAAAGCCGATTATGCACCCTGCAAAGTCCAAAATTAGTTTGCACTTTCTTAAGTGGCTGCGACATCGTATTATCATCATCAGATAAAATTAATAAATTCTCACGACTCGCTATTGATTATTCATTCGTTTATATATTATTGTGTATGCAAATTCGAAAAGTATCGGTAGATTTTATCTGAATCGAAACTTTTGTGTAACGTTCGGAAGAGAATCTTTTTTTATTTGTTACACAGAGCGAGGGCGTCGTATAAAAGTTTGTTTGAATGTTGAATATATATTTATATACATATAACATAATTTATGATCGTTTATATTTTAAAAATATTTTCGGATTGTTTGGCTAAGCGCATATTAAATATTGGTGATTTGCGTTTTGCCTCGATTTCTATTCTCGGCGGCGCAACGTGCACTTGAGTTTTGGTCTATGGGTCGTTGGTATTCCACTTGATTGGTTTCCAGTTAAATGCAAATGGTGGGTATTCTGTTTGTGGAAAATAGTGAGCAAAAAAAATTGTGCCGCACCGAGGAGACCCATTAGTTAAGGCGAGTAGTTAGTCAATGCGCTTTATTTGCTAAAATCGGAAGCTTTTTATACCAACCTCAATTTGCTAAGTGGAGAGCTGTATTCAACCATATACAAATTTTAAAAAGTATTTTTTTTAATATAAATCTATTTTAGAGTCGAGGTTATGTATTGTATTAATTATCTGGACAAGCTAAACGTCAACTGTCATCCACGAGTATGACCATCAAGTAATCTGGGTCCAATGACAAAAGTTATCTTGATAAACCTCAATCATTCCATAATCCAATTTCGCTCTTGTCTAATATATCTGGACTAAATCAAGGATAATTCACATAATAATCCAATAATTCAGCAATAGCCTATAATGCACCATATCGTAGTGAGCAATATTTTATGGGTCAGTGAGCGGATCAGATTATTGTTATATACTCAGTGACCTCTCGTTACGTATCTCAAGATCAATATGCATATGTATATAAAATTTATTTCTTTAATTTAAAATTCTAGGTGTTATAAAATCTATAAATCCTATCAAGCCTTTTCTAATATATTCATATGATAAAAATATCCTTAAATTCCTTATCTGTTCGCAAACGGATAAGGCACCCAGAGAAGAATAAATTTTGTAAAAAAAATGTGTGGATTTTTCGCAAGCTATATAAGTCTATTAATCCCAATTTTTGTTGTTGTGTTCGTTACTTGTATCTGGCGTATCTGGACATTTGTGAGCATATCGGATGCTGACCTCATTGTTTGATATCGAAAAGGTTGCAAATGTTTTGGTGTGCTGGGCGATTTTTTACTTGTTATTGTTGGCCAAAAGTTCTTTGTGGGCGATCTACATGTGCTTGTTTTTTCTACAAATAATTATCTGTTTTTGGGGAGCTGGAACAATTCTGGAACTCCCAATCCGGTTCAGGTTTCGAATTTTGCGGAGTATAAAATCTAGTTTGTTTGGTATACGATACATTACGAATTATCATGTTCGATTATCCGGTTTATAACTTAAAACATTTGAAAGATTGGAAAGGGTTAATCTACATCGAAGCTTTTCGAAGAATATGCAAGTTCACGAAAGAACTCAAGAACCACGATTCTTCTTTTTTATTTTCGAGTTTTAGAAGATAATTTTAAAACTAAATGGGTTTGAAAGTGGACCAGAAGTGATACTTTTTTTAAATTCTCATCTTATAGCACCTTAGTCATATGGTTGTTATACGATACATTGGTTCGAAGCTTGCTTGAATCATGTTCCATTATATAGGCGACTTATGACGCCTCGAATTTCCTGAGATTAGAGAAGATACGAAAGAAATTTCTTAGATATCTCTACATGAGGGAGTTGGATTCTACCTAAGTTTATACCCCAGTGCATGAGTACAGGGCTGCCTGGGGTATGTAACCCTCGAGAACGGAAGGTCTATTTACTTGGCAAAGCTTTTCAAGCTGTTGGTTGGCGTAGTACATAAACCCCTTGTACTGTGCGAGTTGCCCCTATGGGCGCCACCTCTGCAAGGAGAGGTGCTCTTAGAAACTGTCTGGTAACCAGAGCTATCACTCTGCTCATCCACTTATGTAGATATATTTGATGTCAAATATCTCCATTTTGTTGATCTTTTATGAGATTTTATAATTTCATATAACGGACTAGCTAATGACGGTATCTTAACATATTTTTTTTTCTTTTCTGTTATTTTCTTTATTTCACTCTTTATTTATTGTTTTTATTTTTACATTTATAATTTTATTTATTTTATATTTTGTTTACTAGTTCATGTAGGAAAGTCTTCAAGGTACTTCCTGACTAACAACAGCTTAGTTTCGATCAGATCACTCCACTTGTCACTAGCATCTTCGCGTTTCTAAATTTATCGGGAAAGGTCTAATCTTAAATACTATTACGGTGCAAAATTTTTAGATAACACTCATGCCTTTGACATGGTCTGGCACAACGGTTTAATTTTTAAACCTATCTCGGCTGGTTATCCTCTTCCATACTTAATCCATTACAATCGATCCTTTAAAGTAAAATTAGAGTAACTTTTCTTCCATCCGTCCGATTACGTCTGGAGTCTCTCAAGGATCGAATCTCTCACCACTTTTGTTCTCCAGCGATATTCATATTAAAAATAATAAAAAAATACCCTCTTTTTCTCTCAAAATCAGCCGCAGTAGAAGGCTCAACCTCATATATAAAACATTGCAAATATGTTTAAACAAACAAATAATAACTCGAGCTCCTATGCCCAATTTATTTAAATTCATTTCTAACTTAGCTTCAAATACAATAATTTAAAAAGTTAAACTTTTTAAAAACCTTTAGTTTAGTTTTCTGCTTATTTTCTCCTTTAATTTTAACATAATAAAACTAATAACGATTTCTTCGCTTCTGTGTCTGATTACACTTGGTTCATTAGTCTTCTTTTTTATTATTATATATTTTATGTCTTTAATTTTATATTATGATTTTTCCTATTATTTCGTTTTTACATATATTTTTTTTTATCTATTTATTCACTAGGGTGACTATCAAAAATTACAATGCAATTAGATATGTAACAAATAGTTCATTATGTATAAATTATGTAAAGCCCAGACGAAAATATCAGTCGAGGAGTAAAATGGGTAGAGCCCAATATACTCGTATATCAACAGGCCATGGTGATGAAGAAATATAATAATAATATATTTAAATATAAGCTCTTTGTAAAATTTGAAATAAAATTAGAAAATCGTTGAGAGATTCTCAAAGCAAGTAAACTAAAATCACAGGTTTTAATAAATAATAACCATGTTAAAATAAAAGTCTGCTTTAGATATGTATATGTAATTATATTTTAAAACGAAATAGAAATAAATAGTTTAGATTTGGCGTCCGGCGCCTGACCGTCCGGATAATTGAGAGTATACTATATTACATGTGAAGTTATTTATTAAAGTATTACGCGATAGAGATGAAATTCATATCATTATATTTTTTTTAATTATCAAAGGGTTTTTATTCTGTGTGTTAACACTTCACTGATGCGAATAAAAACGTGCATAATCCATTTTAATGATTCCCTGTGTGTCTTTTATACACTCTTGTCAATGGAGAATATTTTCTGTGCTCTTGAAAAATATATATATTTATTTATTTTATTATTTTTTAATTATGAATACATTTTATATTATTTATAAAATATATACATCTGTGTATGCACAAGTTTTATCGGCATTCCATATCTCTTCATTATCAACTGCTTGGAGGAAGTGAATCGTGGCACTCCCTAATGGTTGATCCATTATCTACTTTGACTCCTCTATTCCGCGATAGCTTGGCAAAAACTATTATGGATGCTAAATTTCAATTAGCGATAATGGTTTAGAGTTTTCACATTATCGATTGACATCATTGGGCACGATTTAATTGTTATTGCATATTTGGCGTTTCGTTTGCCGACTCACTACAATCGCTATGCATTTTCTTGCCGCAGTTGTAACCGTTGACCGCTAAAGCCTCCCGCCAAGGAGCGCCTTTATGAATAATTCAAATCTTCAACAGCTTTTGAACGTAATATGCAAAATTTGCAACGACGCTTTCCGGTGCACCATTGAATAACCCCGGTATTCACTTTGCACCACATAATCGCTAGAAAGTTGCTCAATACCTTCCGCAAGATTATCCATTAAGAGGTTACGACTAGAACACCACACAATTATATTTTTTTATTATTTTGGCCAAAATTACAACAATGCTCATTTATAAATAATAAGCAGTGTTATGGCTGCTTGTAGGTAACATGCATATATTTCGATATTGCAAGTTAACCGCGACTGAGCTAAGTTAGTTGTCGGATAGGTGTCCGACGAAAACTATGAATTCAGGGAAGAGGAAGACACTCATTACCTCCGCACGTTTTATAAAAACAATATTTATATGGGTAGTTCGGCGCGTTGGAATTAATTAATTTAATGCCATCTATCCTGTGTTAAATAAATATTTTTAAAACAAATAATATTTATTTCAATCCAACTGAAATAATATTAACAATTAACCTGTGTCGTGTTTCGACACTTGGGGGAATATTAGTTGCATCTTTATAGTCTTTAAAAATGTTTATCAAATCTTTATATGGGTGAATGGCGCATTGAAATCTTTCTATCATGCCATTCATCCATCGTAGTCAAAAATAAATAAATAAAATATTGTTGAGAAAATTAAAAACGTATGACATAAATTTTATATTGTCGTCATAATGAGCCCAAATGTTTAAACTACATTTTAAAAACACATTCAGTTCCATAGAATGAAAGAAAAATGCAGGTTCATCTCTGAATTAAAACCACAGTTTTTATTTGTATCGGGCAGATCGCATAACTGGTTTTCATCAACTGGGACGTTGTTAATTTGAAAAAGGTCATAGTATTTTCATTCAATGCGAGATACCCACATATCCAATTCTTTTATTTTATTATTTTCTTTATTAACGATTTAATTAATATTATTATTTGATCAATATTAGTTTTAATAATCAGACAATGCAACAAATTAAAGTTCAATGATAGAATTCTAATAATCATAGCCATGTTAAAATCAATTCTTTAAAATTGTGAATAATTAAATGGGTTTTACGTGTTATTCTTACATTCTAATCATATTTTTATGCATATTATAATTATTTAAGAATTTTTTATATTTTTATAATATTAATGTTAAAAAATATTTTAAATTTTGACATTGTTTTATATCGATTATAAAAAAATTAAAGTGATTTTTTAGGGAAATTTGAAAGAATTCTTATTGTATAATGCCCACGAGTAGATTATTAAAGCCGTATCCAACTATATTAGTATTTTTACATCCACTATTTTATATTTAAAAAGTGAGAATTGCTGATTTCTGATCACGTTTGAATTTTTTTTAAGAATAATCTTTAAACTTGAAGCTTAATACATACCATCCATTAATAATTATAAATATATATAATATAACAATAAAAACATTTGATTTGCATGAAAAATATTCTAAAAAAATCTGTTTGGATTAAAAAAACGTTGCATTCATCTAAATAAATGATAATCCGATAAAGCTTGATCAGATGAATATTCCTTTCGTTTTTCATTAATTTATTTGGAGTAATTTTAGATGTAGAAAGTCACGGTTGATCGTGTTAATTTAAAGTTTTTTGTATTCAATATTTTCGGTCTTTTTTCACGAATTGTTTTTCATTCATAGTTTTTATTTTTAAATCATTCTAGCTAACAGAGCTGCTCCTTTATTATTTAGCCATATTGTAGTGTTTTATAATGAATAATTCCTTTACTATCTCGCCATACAAACAAATAGACCTTTTTGATCGTTAGGTTTTGTTTCGGGTATTGCCAGTGTTACCTACCCTATAGAAAGTCGCTGTTTTTGCGACATTGGTTCGAGTTATTTACTCCTTTTTTTTCCTGTTTCAAGGTATAAAAAAAAACTTTCCTCTAATTTTATTGATTTTTGATACATTTAAACACGTTCAGATTCATCCTTTAGATCAATTAATGATGAGGTATACACCCTGTTTGTTTTTTAATTATTCTTGCACTGCAGACCAAGAATATCTGACTGTATCTGGTATTTGTAGAATATATTTGGTCGAATTTGCCTCTACTTCAATCCATATTACCCCATTTACCACTCTCACTACTTATTTTTAGGTCAAAGTTTCACTTCGAATTTATTTTAGACCATTTCTGACCCAGCCAAATAATAAATATATCTCTGTAAATATCACATTTTTTATCACAGTCGTTGTCTTAGTTTTTTTATGATATTCGTAAAACCATGTAATTTTGTAGAAAGTACTTATCCGATACAAATCCTTGCATTTGAAATAGGAGGCGAAAAAAACGTACATATTTATGAAAGTTGTGCTTTAATCTTTTATGTCCAACCAATAGCAAAAATTGTTAAAGTTAATTGCCAATAAGCGCAGATAGTATTCAGATGGGTGACCATT